>OVAV01002765.1:0-10365 GCA_900406375.1 Iberis amara
AAAAACTAAGCCAGCGGAATTAACATTTTTTTCTACGATTATTACAAAAGAAACGATGTATATACAAATATATATTTAGAAAACCATAATTGCCAATTGCCTATATTTTTTTTATATATGTATGTCTTACAAAAGCATGGATACAAATTATTTGATAACCGACTCCATTAATGTTTACTTATATAAATTATAAAAATTCGAGACACCTAACTGTCTAGCTTCTGTGATTTATAAATCATTAGAAGTTAAAAAGAGATTATTCGTAGAAAATTGCTTTTGGAGTTTTCGTTTTAGTTATTGCCGCAAGTAAGTAAANACCATGTGGGGACATTTTGCCACGTCAGATTATGTTGCCATTGACAAGCGGGACATTCGCGACATCGAGATTGTGACATGTCAATTCGCCTCTTAATTTTAATAATAAATAATGATATTAGAGGTTGCTACTTGCTAGCGCGATAAGCGGGTTTAGTTCTAAAGATTTCGTTCTAATATGATGATCAAGTTTTTATATATATATTTTTTTTCATTTTTAGTGTGTATATTGGATAGTAATTGATGATGACTATTCGCTACCGTCTCTTATACAAATCTTTCAAGAATGACATTCAATATTTTGATGACACTTTATGATGATTTTGTCAACCAAATTTGTAGGTAATTGACATATATTTTAAAATATCAACTTTAATCATTCTTATTAAGTTATTAGCAATGAAGTTACTTGTGCGTTAGAAAACAAGGTTGAGCATATTTGCATGGCCAGTTGAGGTATATGTATATGGTTTTTAGGTAATCAAAGTTGAACTAAGTCCTTTTAAACTAGTATTGAAGTTCCATTGCAGATCTCATATGTTAATATTTGTCTAACGAAGTGGCTTACTTATGAAATTAGTTGAAAAGTTTAAAATGTTATGGATAAAACTAAATAACTAGACTTTATCATTTCAGTAATGATATTAACCGCATCATCCATAATTTTAAAAAATGGATTCATGTTAGAATACTATGGAGAGAGAAGAACTGAGGATTAGGATGCGACAGAATTTAGGACTTTAGTTTGTGCAATTTGAGAAAATAAAAACTCCTTATCTCCCGAGGCTTAACCTAGGCAAGTCGTAGTTGTTGTGATTGGATCCAGCAGTCAGCGGCTCTCCTAGCGCGTTATCGTCGGTCCCCTCTCTTTCTTTTGATGCTTTCCGACTTTTTCTGAAGCGAATCGCGGAGTTAGGGTTTCATCCAGCCTTTCTCTTAGGCATGGGGCTTCGGGTGTGCTATGCATCTCTAAAGGCTGCACCGTCGGTGTAAGACACGCCGCGCTATGTTGGTTAACAGTGCAGTTCATCTGCAAACGGATCGTGTCTTGGCCAGAGAGCTTTGGTGGTGGTTCCTAGGCCATCCGCTGTTGTGCTTCTTTTTTCCTTATCATGTTTGCGACAGTAAGCTAGTCCATCTTCTTGATGGTGGTGATGTTGGGCTCTTGGTTCGTGCTGCTTGTTGTCGCTGGTTCACCTCTGGTTGGACCCATATTAGGGTCTCATGTGTGCCGTCTCTCGCCATTCTGGTATGATCTATGCTTTATGCGTTTGGGCGGGTATGGTTGTTAGTCTTGCTCTGTTTGGTTTAGTTGCGATTTCCCTGTTTTTTTTCTTGCGGTTGTGGCTGTCTCCGCCGGTTCTAGGTTGATGGGGTTTTCTGCTCTCTGTGTGTGTTTGGATGGCTTTTGATCTGGGTTGGGTGCTTGTTTGGCTCTCGGTTATGCTTCGTTCCGATGTGGTTATCGTTTGCTAGCTCTGGTTTTAGTCTTTCGCTTCATCTTCTATGGTGTAGTGTCTTCCGGTAGCAAGCGAGTCACTTCCCTCTCCTACACTATAGATCCGACTGAGATCTCATTTTATGTCGACAACTCTTTTTAGGCGTCTTTCGACGTATATATCGTCTTCGCCGCATCCGAATAAGGAATTTCGGTGGTTCATTCAAAAATGAGAGTTTAAGGGTGAAATACTCCAACAAAATATTTAAGGGTGAATATTTAAACAAACATTTGAAGTGATTTGTGTTTTAGTGAGTTTAAAGATAATTATATGTGAATTTCAAAAATTTATGTGATTTGTTTTGAAATTCTCTGCAATCTCATCGAAAACTATGAGATTTGAAGTTTTATTTTAACTAAGCTACTTCATGATAAACAAGATTTTATTGATCTTATTTGTCAACTAATCCTAAGGTTACTCTTGTGTCATTGAAGTACTTATGTGTCATTCCAAATTGGGGGCAATCAACTCATTAAAACTTAAAAGAATCATACTTAGTCTAAACAAATAAGGTTGATTGGTTTGTAACAAACATAAACTTAAAAGTCAACAAAAGTCAACAATATCAAAAAGTCAACATAATTAAGCAAAAGTCAACTAATGATTAAGATGTAAAAGATTGATTAAAAGCTAAAAAAATGGATGAATGTTATTGACTCAGGTGATCAAGCATTTCAAACCCATAAGCAAGAGAGTTAAGGTTCATTTAAGTCCAAATAATCATGGAATCGGGTTCAAGTCAAGCAAGATTCTACTATCACAATGAGCATCAAGCGGTCAATTCTAAGCATGAATTTCCCAAATCCTAAATGGTTCAAGCATCATTATACTACTAGGTAGAATATTACAATTCAAGCTAAACATGAAAGCTTACAACGCAATCTAATCATTGTTACCTATGCAAGATGCAACCTAGAATGCTACTAGACTCCACCTAAGACATGCATAGAATGAAACTAAATGCAATCTTTTTGAAGATTTTCAATTTTTTTGGTTTTTACGAAACGTAATTACTCACAATGCATTTGAGTCATGAAAAATAGAATAATATGTGAGATATGGTCCCTCTCCCAAAATTAATTCACATAGTCCTTGTGTGAAAATAAATCTAGAGGAGAAATCGAAAAAAAAGAAAGAAAATGCATGAAAGTATATATAAGGTGCGAAGGAGTACCTCAAATTGTAGCTAGTCCAAGGAGATTGGATAAAATTGAACTAGAATTTGAACCACTTGAACATCTTGAAAATTCTTATCTTGTATCTCCCCCTTGAAACAACTTCAACCTGGTTCTTTTCAACACTAAAAAAAATCCAATAGTCAAAATACCCAAAAAAAGCACTAAAACATATAAAAACTTGAATAAAATGATATATACAAAGGATACCATGAGACTTCTTCCCAAGTGAGCTTGTTTAAATTCTCTAGCTTGACTTTCTTTTCTTCATCAAGCTTGGTTGGGATCTGGAGGAATCATAGAACCTCCTTTATCAATTAACTTCTATGACCAATCACTTGGAGCCTTGGACTTCTTCCTATCCTTCTCGAAACTAGTGTTACCATTGATAGTCTCTTCTAGACACTCATTAGCAAGAGTATCCTTTGTCTTTACCCAAAAGACTTGCCCGTTGATAGTGAGATTTTTCTTAATGTCATATCGCTGGGAAAGATTTTTTCCAAGATGAAGATCAATTCTTCCTTTTAGACATCAATTTTGGCTCCAGTAGTGGTTAGGAAAGGCTTACCTAGAATGAGGGAGTCCTTGGGCTTTTACTCTGTCTCGGTAACAACAAAATCTGTGGGTACCTTTGCATTTCCTACCTTCACTGGAAGGACTTCTAGCATACCAATTAGGACTTTCATGGATCTATCGGCAAGCACTAGGGAGATCCCGCATGGTTTGAAATATGTATGATCACGATTCTTTGCAAACAATAATGGCATAAAGCTTACACTTTCTCCAAGATCACATAAGATTTTCTCGAATTTGAGAGATCCAAAGCACAAGGAAGAGTGAAACATCCTGGATCTTCAAGTTTCTTAGGGGTTGCTTCCTTTGGAACCTTTGCATTATGCTTGTGTGTAATCCCTTTCATTCGTTTTAGATCATTAACTTTCTCCTTGATTGAATCTTTCAAAGTCTTCCTATATTGAGGGTTTTCCATGAATGCATCAATGAGTGGCATGTTCTCTGGAATTTCCTTCATATACTCTTTAAATTGAGCTATATATTTCTCCAATAGTTGCTTCTTGAACATTCATAAAAATGGTAGTTTAGGCTCATAAGGTGGAGGCTCAAAGACTAGTGTCTTGAATGTAGAATCCTTCTTCTCATTAGCTACCTTTCCTTCCCCTTTAGCATTTCCAAAATGTTTCTTTTTTTTTCTCTTTCTCCTCTACAATATTTTCTTTGGAGTTCGCCTCATCCTTAACCCCCCCCCCCACAACTTCTTTCTTATTGTCCTCAATGAGAATATTTGGAGGCAACTCTTGAGTAATCCTTAAAGTGATAACATTGAAATACTCCTTCTAGCTTGATTCATACTTGCCAGGTAGTTGTTCCATTGGTATATTTGAGGAGGAATCGATTTGAGCGACTTGGTTGTCTAGAGTTTTCATATGAGAGTACACGCCGTCAAACTTTGCATTCAATTCATTGTAAAACCATCTACCTTGGCATGTATTTCTTTCTTCTACACACTAAACTCAATGGAATTCTTGCCTTGTCCTTCCCAGAGTTGCTTCAACAATTGGTATGTTTGATCATCTTTTGAACTAGAAGAAGAAGTATTACCTTGAGGTTGTGTTTGTTGGTTGACCGGAGTAGTGTAGAAGCCGGGAGATTTGTTGGAGAAGTATTGTTGTTTTGGTTGGAAACCTCCTTGGTTGTTTAATTGAGGCTTAGGTTGAAAGCTTCCTTGGCTTTGTGGCTTTTGAGTCGGATAAAACTAGTCTTGAGGGTTAGCCACATTTGTGTTACGGAAGGAGAGGTTAGGATGTTGTGGTAATTGTTGTAGCATTGATTATATCCTTGGTTACCAACATAGTTGATCTCTTCTTGATTCACATCTTGTTGTTGAACCTCTTCTTCAACATCACCAACATAGTTAATCGTTTCTTGGTGTGAAAGGATAAACTCGTCTATCTTGTCATGTAATTACTTCAACTCTTTCTTATAGTTATCATCTCTACCACTACCACCATCTCGAACCGTGCGATCATAATCTTCACCATAATTGCTGTCACATTCAACAAGATTCTCCACAAGCAACATCCCATATGACTCGATTTAGCTAAAGAAGTTACCTTGGCTAGCGGTGTCCAACATCATTCTATACTTGGGGAGAAGACCTCTATAGAGTGTGCTAAGTAAGCCTTCTTTCTTGAATCCATGATGTGGAAATTGGATGTTGTAGCTCTTGAATCGTTCTCAAGCTTCACCAAAAGATTAGGTTCCTTTCGCACAAAACCGGATGTTTCATTCCCTAAGCGTGAGGTTCTTGTTGTTGAGAAGAACTTGTAGATAAATGCTTTCTTGTAAGCATCCCAAGTTTCTATGGAGTCCCTTGGTAGATTATTCTCCCAAGTATGATCCTAGTCTCCCAATGAGAACGGGAATAACCTTAGTTTAAAAGCATATTCGGTGACTCTATTGATCTTCACCGTGCTACACAACACATCAAAGGTGTCCAAATGGTCTAAAGGATCTTCCATTGGTAGACCATGAAACTCAATACTTTGGACCATGTTGATGAGACTAGACTTGATCTCAAAGTTGGTGATAGCAATAGGTGGTGTTCTAACTCCGTCCATATGGCCGTAGACATTGGGTTCGTCATTGGTTCCAGTAGTTCTAGCCGGTTGATGTGGAACGTGATCATTTCCAACAGCATTGTCTTGTTGCTCCATCTCTAAATCTAGCCTTTATATATGACCTTATCTTTCTTGTTCTCTTCTTGCCCTTGCATGTTGTCGCTCGAGTGCTTTGATATCTTCAGTTATGGGTAGAAGATTTGTTGGTCCTCTACTTCTCAAGTTAATACACCTCATAACGCACAAGCAAAACAAGTAGGGAAGTTAGCAATGAAAAGGTAAAAGGGATTAGTCCCAAGAAAATTCAAAATCTTAATGGTTAATCGAATCCCCAAATCGGAAATGGTGCCAAATTGATAAACAACATTTTATGGATCCTATTTACCAAGTAATCCTAAGGTTACTCATGTGTCATTGAAGTACTTAGGTGTCAATCCAAATCGGGGGCAATCAACTCATTAAAACCTAAAGGAATCATACTTAGTTTAAGCAAATAATGTTGACTGGTTTGTAACAAGCATAAACTTAAAAGTCAACAAAAATCAACAATATCAAAAAGTCAACAGAATTAAGCAAAAGTCAACTAATGATTAAGATGTAAAAGATTGATTAAAAGCTAAGTAAATGGGTCAAGGTTATTGACTTAGGTGATCAAGTGTAGGTCTATAATGCTCATGCAATCAAACAACTGATAATCTTTGGTCTAAGATTCCCTAATATAGATTAATCCACTCCCGTGGTACTAATCATTTTTCTAATTATGCAACTAACACAATCTCTTGGCTAATTACATTAAAAAGCATTAAAATTTAATCCATTCAACCACTAAACTAACTAGCACAATCCTTTGGTTATGCCTCATTTAGCATTGAAATAACTCATTCAGACATTTTCACAAATAACTTTCGGGCGCAAATTTAGCTATGAAGTAAGTTTGAGTGATCAAATCAGAACTAGCTTTAAAAGCATTAAATGAATGAGTGTAATAGTAATATAAGCCCTAAGCATCACATTCCAACACATAATCACCCTTAATCTACCTAACCCATTTGCTTATAAGGAAACTACTCACTATCATGATCAATACACAAGATCCCATGATGGAATTGTGCATCATTATGATCTAAAAAAGAATAAACAACAAGTAAACAAAGAAATCAAAAAGTAACTAAGGTTAAGCTCAAAGATTCAAAGTTACACAAAAGAAGAAACGGAGTTCAAAAGAGGAAAATGAAAGATGACCATAAATTAGGTCTAAAGTGTAATGCGTAACTTATGTTGGTAAAGGCACTATTCCGAACTCGCGAGTGGTGACCAGTTGCTAGCGGTTTCAGCTTCTAAAGTGAATGTCTCTCTGGTAGGATTACATAGAGCTTAAGTTTGGCATGCAACAAGATGAGAAAATTCAGTTTGAGTACGGCCCAAGAGATCACTGTAACTTGTACCATTAAGCTGGCGGAGAGTTAGCTTTAGCGCTTTGAGCTTTAGGTGAAAGAGCCGAGTAGCAACTCTAGAGTGGTAGAGGCCTGAAGTAGTATGCCATGAATCTATCACAACCTGCACAAAAGAAGGGTGGTCAGCAATAAAATTGTTGAATTTAAATGGTTAACGGGTAGTGGAGAGAGGTGTCGAGAAGTGAATGACGCATCGCGCATGATCGGAGACTCAATTTGATTCAAAAACCGCATATGAAGGTGGGTAAGTTGTGAGCCAAGTGTCGTTAACTAGGCTCCTGTCAAGCTTTTGTAAATGGGTTCCTCATCACGGTGATATCACCAGGTGAACCGAGGGCCAACGTGGCTAGATCCGCTAGGTCCGAGGTATTGACAATTTCCTGGAACGGAAGCATGCCAACCATACGAGATCTATGGGGTTGGTTGGAGTGTTCAGAGGTAGATAAAATCTCGTTGAAGTCACCCATGATCATCCAAGGGACAATCGTGGAACCATATAGTCTTCGACTTTAGCAAAGATCTCTCCATAAGTAGACACGATGTGCTTGAAAATTTGATGCATATACAAAAGAGATTAAGATTATGTCTCCCGATTCTAGAGTTACAAGAACCGAGATAAGTTGAGCGGAGACAAGGAGCTCTATAACTACTTCTCCATCTTTCCAACAAACCCAAATTCGACCAAGTTGATGAGCCATGTAATTATGAATTGCACTCCATCCTGGAACCGCGACCTGCGAAATACAGGAGAATTTTTCAGATTGAACTCGAGTTTCCAAAAGACACCCGAATTGATGCTTTGTATATTGAATCTAGTGTTTGACAATTGAATGTTTCCGAGGCTGGTTGAAGCTCCACATATTCCATGCGAATAACCACAAAAAATTTATTGTTTATGCGAGGAGACGTTGTTTGTGATTTTAAGTTAGGCAGTCTTGATGTTTTTGCGGTTGAGAGTGTTTTGATCAGATGGTTTTTGCTTGTCCGAGTACTCTATCGGGATGAAGCAAGAGCTCCTTTAGTAGGCTGTGATTAAGAATATGAGATTTTCCCTTCTTCTTTATCCTCCGAGTCATCATCCTTAGTGTCCGCTAAGACGAAGAAGCTAGATGGTGAGGAAGAATGGGGGACAACAATCTAATCGGACGTTTTAGGTGGTGAAACAGAAGAGCCTTGGCTATTACAGTGTGGACCAGTATGAAATTTCGGTAGTATGCTGGTTCTGAGGAACCGATTGTTGTTCCTGGTTTTGTAGTGATGCATTGACCGCATCATTCAGGGAGTCCGATGTTGGGATAGTGCCCTCTACAATTTCATGTTCAGGTTATGTCAAGGAGACATTGGAAAAAGTTTGGTTGGTAGCAGTGTTGATAGAGGGGTCGATAGGAGCAAATGGAGCTGGTGTAGGGTAAATGCATGTTGGGTATCTGCAGGGAAAATGTCAGAATTAATCACTTGAGCTTCAAGTGGAATAATAACAGAGGACTCGTGAGTTGCAGTTGGTGCTGTGCTCGGATCTACGATAGTGATGTTAGCGATAGGCTTCTTGCAATCCTTGTTCTTGTGGATCCATGATCGACAAGCTGAGCACTGTTAAGGAAGCAACAAATACCACACCATGACTGGTGTTTCAACACCGGATAGCTGAATTTTCTCAGTAAGTGCATTGTCTAGATTTAGCACAACCATGACTCGGGCTACATCTAGACGCACACACCGCTCTGTATTTGGATGTAAATGTTGTGAATCACCCACTATGTTACCTAAGAATATGAGACTTGTATGTAAGAACAAAGAATCAGGTACATTACATAAATCAACCCAAAGCGGCATTGAAGCAAGATCCGGGTTTGCTTGAGCTGTCGAAGGACTCCACTTCTGTACTACAAGTAAAGTAATAGAAATATTCCAATAT
This sequence comes from Iberis amara, assembly GCA_900406375.1. Classification (NCBI taxonomy): domain Eukaryota; kingdom Viridiplantae; phylum Streptophyta; class Magnoliopsida; order Brassicales; family Brassicaceae; genus Iberis; species Iberis amara. Next base: position 8,995 of record OVAV01002765.1, read on the forward strand.
TTTATGCGAGTAATGCTATTTTGCAGCTCTGGAGATTCAATTCGGAACAAAATGATATCATCCTTGATGAACTGGACATCTATCTTTGTTGATTTTCTGTCGCGATTCCATAATCGAATGACTGTGGCATGTATTTTGCCGATGTGCGGTGCATCACCAATAAAGAAACCAACAAGAAACTTAGACCATAAAGACTGGACATCATCGAGGAGCTGCTGCGGAATAGTGACGATGGCGACACCATTCTCCAACTCAAAGGAAGGTCGAGGAGCAGAACTGCGAGCATTGGAAGATTGAACAACATTGTTGCAAGCAACGTTTGGTGCAGGAGAGCCACCTTGGGACGGCGGAGATGCGGTGGATATCAGATCCGACAACGGCTGAGACCGGAAGTAGTAACTTGTTGGTGAAGCCAAAAAAGGAAATAAGTAGAAGTTCTAATCGCTCTAAAATTTCCTCTCCGAATGTCTTTCTATTATCAAAAAAAGAATACTTGAAAGACAAAAATTATGCCAACTTACAAATTTTCCACACTCGCCATCAAACAGCACTTCTATGCACGGCTTCTAACCAAAAAGGACATGTTTTAAAGTGAGAGGAATAATGTTGCATGGTCCAAAAGCTATGATTTTAGTCATAAACCATTCACTAAATAATGTTTTATTACAAAAGCATTATTGTCAAACCAATATGTTTACTATAATAAGAATTGCCAATACTTTTAAATTTGGAAGGGAGTTTAGCTAATCAAAACAAACAAAATACTTTAAATAGAAATATTAGATTTACATATAAATTTATAATAAATTAGGTGATGAGCTATGAAGTGCAACGAAAATATATAAATCTAATTCAAGAAAAAATAGTATAATTTTATAAGTTAATCATGGAGAGAACGACTTATTAGTGTCCACATATATAGTGAGTTGGGACATTATAGCACACACATATGGACCATGTTGATTAATATTTTTACTCTATAAAATTTAAATTTGCATACCCACACTTGAAAGTCTTTGTTTATAACTGCTTTGACCGTAACGACGTTAACTTCTCTGTTAACGCGGGTGACTTAGATGCTGAGGTGGACTGAGTGAAAAAACACAGATGCTCACGTGTATAAAACGCTGTCGTTTTTGAAAAAATAATAATTTTAAATAGAAAACGACGTCATAAAATAGCCGACCGGAATCAATTCTATTTAAAAACGATGACGTTTACTATTTAAAACTGTTATTTTTTTTTATAAAAAACAAGGCGTTTTAATTAGTTTTTACATGTGAGCATCTGTGTTTTTTCACTCAGTCCACCTCAACATCCGAATCATCCGCGTTAACAGAGCAGTTAACACCGTAACGGTCAAAGTACTTA
>OVAV01002767.1:0-10743 GCA_900406375.1 Iberis amara
GACTTTTTTTTAATCGGTTGGGCCAAAGTAGATTTTCACCCCGAAAAATGGAAGAACGTCAAATGTGGAAAGGATGAAGACACTAGCCAAACGGCGCCGTTTTTTTTTCTTAATTAACTCTGAACTTTGTTACCGTTTATAACGGTAAGCTTTATTATATGGGCTGAAAGGTGGGAATAAACCTGATACGGCCCAGTTATTGCATTCAATACTTTCTTTAGGCATGACTTTAACGGTCATGTACGTTATCATGCGCTATTCGCCGGTTTTATTTTATATAAAGTTATTTTACAAAGATTTTGGACGTAATCTAAAAGCTATAAGAATTTTTATGAGAATTATCCGTTTCTATAACAATAGTTATTTATAAGATAATTTACAACTTTCTTAGAGGTTTCTTCTAATTAGTTTTTGGATTCACACATAATACTGACATTTTCTAAAAATGACCAACAAAATATTAGTTCTTTTTCTAACAAAAAATCTTTTGAATCTTCACAATATCATAGACATTCAATAAACATAATTTTCATAACACATGCCTATTTTTGTATGAAGTTCATCTAGATATAGTTTAATGAAGGAATGAAAGAAGCTTAACGTATGTGAAGTTGGTAAAAAGATTGGTCTTAGGATCCAAATGGTGACTGTTTATTTTAAGTTTTTAATGAAATATATAATTTTATAAAAAAAACATTAATTAATACAAAACCATTGTTTTATTAAAAATTATAAATTTAAAATATTTATGAAGTAAAAATTCCGTCATGAATATATATAGTATCAAAAATGGTCTTTTAATTTCAGTTTGTAATTTTGATAAAAAAACTTTAGTTTCTAAAAATATTAAATGATAATTTTATATATATAACGTTTATCTATAACATTTCAAAAAACTGGTAACTTATATTTATTTCCTAAATTTGGAAAACATAAATTATATAATATTACTGATAAAATAGTTTGACCAATGTTGTATGTGTAAAATTATTTAAGTATAATAATTTTCTTCTTATATAAAATTTTTTATATATAAATATATATAGATTGATAAAAATAATAATTTTAAACTATATAAAGAAAATTCGAGAAACAAACTTTTGTTGAAAACCAATTAAATTTTTTATTTAATGTTTAATGAAAAACTATGTGTGGAAGACATTCCACATACTCTTTGTATTATGTCTGCCAAAACATTTGGAGAGGCATATTACACCATGAATAAAAAAGCAATTGAAACAGAACATGAGTGAAACTACTATTAGCAGATTCATTCGAATCTTTCTTATTTTGACAAATAACCATCAGATAGTACATAGATCATTGCCAAGTAGCATAAGACAGTCCTAAATTACGATGAATGAAGCATAGTCTCCACTCAATATTAACCATAACTTCTCTTCTCAAAAGCATGCTTGGTGATACTTGACTCTGCCAACAAATTAGATTCCAAGTTCTCCTGCTTATGATAGAAAATCCTACATTTAGGTTGATCAACTACTTTGTCTTGGATTAGTCCGATAGAATGTACTCCACAAAGACAACATCCACGGATGAAGAGTTCCTTCACAGCTGAAAATAAAGAAAACACAAAAACTGACAACTTACTATTCTAACACTCAAGTTATATTGATATACCGTCACCCGTAACAAAGTGGATCCAAAATCCAAAACTTTGAAAGTTTGAAAGAAATTTTACTTTACTTATCATATCATATCATATCATATCATATCATATCATATCATATCATATCATATCATACCCTGATGGGTGTTGATCAACTTCGAGACCTTTATTAATAACAGTTTTTGTCCCAAGATCTAATAAACTTTTCTCTAGCTTCTTAGCTACAAACTAAAGTACTCAGAAAAAAAGATTTACCCAATGTCAAGAAATTGTGCTATAGAATAATTCAGACAAATCTCTAGATATATGGCAGAAAAATTTACATTATATTTGTGGTAACCAGAGTCACCTAGTCCAAACACAGCATAGTGAGCTTGTTGCAACCAATACTTTCCCAAATTTCTTTGAAGGAGACACCTCCAAAACTCCTTCAAGAGACATAATGAACAAAACTGCAATGGCTAAAATTGTTGGTATTTACAGTAATTCAATATGAACCTTACACGAATATGGAGAGTTTCCCTTGACCTGTAGTTGATACAACAAAAACAACAGCTACCTCGTGAGGTAATGAACTCTGCAGAAAAACATACATGATAAGTTTGCTAACTTGTTTGATACAAATAAGTAACTTGTAAAAATGTAATAACTTGTAGTTCATCAAATTTATGCACTGGAACCAGCGATTTCAGCTGCAAGTAAGCAACAAAAATATGCTAACTCAAAAAAAAAGGAAAAAAATGATTGTCCAATCTAACTAATAGTAGAATAACGTAAAATGATGTCAGCAGAAAATAAAAAAACATAAGACAATGACTTACAGTTTTTAGAGTGATACTGAACTCATGTTCTTTTCCCTTCCTCAAGAGTTTAACCAAAGTTGTTTCATTTGGTTTCTTCATCGAAACCAAATGATCAAAAGTGATCTGCTATACAAACCCAAAAGTTGAATGATCAAGTAAGTAGTACACATTTTAATAATTAAACTCAAAGAAGAAGCATGCAACTCTGGTTCACTCACCTGAAATACGGACCCAAAAGTTGTTCATATTCGGAGCATGATAAAACATCATTATTCTATCATGTACATCCATATCTCTTTAGATCTTTTTCATGATCTCTTTGAACCCTTTTCATGACCCATCAGTTGCCTTCTTCAGTTTTTTTGGCATATGCTTCAATTGCCACTTTCTTCATATTCAGAAGTGTAGTCTCAGCTGCATGACGCTCCATGTGCTCTCTCATCAGCACTCTACTTTTTTCCTTAACCATAGTTTCCAAATGTTAATTTATGCAAATAACATTTCAAGTGCAAACAAACCTTGTTCAGAAACTTCAAAACTCAGAATTATAAAACTTAAAGACTTTTCTAAAGCTTCAATTTACAGTAATATTCAGTTTAAAGTCAAAAATAGCTTACGTGTAGAAGTGTCACAATCAAACTGGTTCTTACAATGTTCACCAGCTTTCACTACCTGTAAAAATCAAACAGACATCAACAAATATTCTACATAAAATATTTTAAGAAACCCATTACTAAAGAAACAATCTTTATATCCAAAATCAAAGCCAAATCATCCCTAATCGAAAACCCATAATTAGAAATCAAATTTGTTTAACAATTTTCTCCAAAAATTTAGAGTCTTGAACACTAAAGCTCGAAACTTTTTTTTCTTTTATTGGTTGCCTCTGGGTTGATCGGAGAAGCAAGCATAAGCATTGATTGAAGAAAGTCTCGGTGGCTGTGTAAGCCTTAAGACCGTTGCAAGCTGCTTGGAACATGTTCCTCGCTTCGTTTGCTGTCAGATTTTTGGCTACAACGATGGTGAGGTGAAGAGCGAATCGTGGGCCTACGATTTCGGATCTTAAAGATTCCATTAGCTTTATCAATCGAGGCTCTCTTTCCTCTTGCGTCAGTTTGTATTTTGGCAATTCTTCGGCTTTCCGTCAACTGATATGGGGAATTGAAATAGATGGAAGGGAATATGAAGGAGCTATTTGGCATTAAAGAGGGAAGATCGAAGGTTATGGAAAAGGAATATCTTTCGAGTGAAAATGATTTAGAGAAGATCGCTTTCGAGTAAGTATGATATAGATGACGTGGCATCATCAGGATGATTTTTCAATTGTGTGTTGAATCTGACTTGCTACATGTGATTGGATGCACAAATGGATATGTACAACCTTAACTGACCAAATTCATGACAGAGACGTATGGACTGAGGACCATTGATATCGACTAATCTTTTAGTCAAGACTGTCTTAGCCAATGTTGAAAGTGTCTCATTGCTAATGTTTTTGGTATGAATCTCGATAGTTCGGAAGAACTTTAGTGATAATACGTAGGAAATCTAAATTAAGGACACATAAATCATGCACGGTCCCCACAAACTCAAGAACTTTGCAAAATCTATCACTTTGACCATAACCGAATGAATAATTTACCTTCTCTTTTTGAAGCTCTTGTAATTTTCTCTGGTTGTCATCTCAGATTCGTCGAGCGCATGAGACATATTGTTCTGACCTCCATAAATCTCTTCTCATATCTTTTGAATCTGAGATTGTACATCAGAAAATTAGGGTTAGACCTCTGTCTATATCAAAAGACTATCCGAGAGATTCCTAAAACCTATATATATTTGGAAGAATATAGATGATTGTAAAATAAATAGTGAATTTAACCCTTCGCATTTATGCCGTTACGAAGACGCTAAAAATAATGGAAAGTTAATCGTCAACAAAAAATAATGTGAAACGCTTAAGACGACATGGCATAATTTTTAGAAGGTTTCTTGCTAACGTGGCGTGTATTGAGGAAGGTTTTGAAAACCTGATGTGGCAGCATCTTGAAGCCTTCATATATTTCTTTTATTTAGTACTAGGGTTAGACCCGCGCTACGCACAGGTTTGTTATCTTACACGATTGTATGTTGTGAAGTTTTTTAATAGTTTTTTGTGTATTATTTGAGTGTAACCTTTTATTTTGTATGAATAATTTTGACAAACTATATATGGTTTGGATCGTTAAAATAGTTTACAACTTTTAATATTATTATTCTCACGTATCTATCATATATGTTTACGTTATTTTGCTCATGAGTAATATGCTGAAAATTGGCATATTAATATGTTTATATCTTTGCTTTGATTATTATCTATACACAATTTTGTTGTTTTAAATGAATGGTCCTGAAGCCCATTTAAAATTTCTTTTTTCTTGAATTTGGTAAATTTTTTTACTTTTGGTAAAAGATATAATGTTATGGAAAGAGGTAAAAGGGTATTGAAAGTAAATGTTTTTCTTCGGCAAAACACGTGGTTTTGTTTCACGTTTTTCTCTAAACATATTGACCCTACAAATTTTATTTTTCCTACATTTGTTCCACTTACTTTTTCATTTTCCAATAACATCTTCCATACTATATGACAGATAAAAATATTCTCCATAATTTGAAACCGCTCAAAGAAGAAGATAAAAGCTTGAGCTTCCATTTCCATGGGCGCTTAGCTTTAGACTTTAGATTGAGTAACTATGGAGATCACAACCGTCGTTAAGGCTATGGCGGTATGAAGTGGGTCGAGGACGTCTTCGTCGATTTAAATTATGTATTAAGGATTACGATTGAGATAAAATTGGATCACTATTAAAATTTGATTATTTAATGATTTCATTTGTTGAAAAGTTGAATTAGTTCTTGTAGATTCTTTTGTTGAGTTGCAGAATTGTAGTTTCATTGTGATGAATATTTGATAGTTATTGTCGGTGGGATGGTCTTTCTAGATTCAAGCTCATCCGGATAAGAAATTAGCAAAGAAAATGCATAAAGCTCATCCAAATCTTTATAAAGACGACAATCATAAACCAGAGATAGCTTTAGCCTATACTTAATTCGATGCTCTGTATGGATTTATACCTCTTCATGTATCATTGAAAATTGGTATCATGATGAGGATGGTTTACATGAGTGATCTTTTTCATAGTGTTGCACATGATTCATAAAATACTTTCCTTATATGTTTGAATACATTTCATATTCAATCATGTGTGCAAAATTTTGACGACAAATTGAATCTAGAGAGTAGCTCTGTGAATATTTTGTATACGTTATTTAATCTCCAAAACTCTGAGGTTGAATTTTTGTATTGTGTTAATTTTTCAGGAGCTCAAGAGTGTCATTTGTGCTATTCCAGAGATTGAAGAACTTGTTGGGAGTGAAGAATCAAATTGTACCTAATCAGCAGGTCCTCATACTACAAAGCGAATTGTATCTAAAGTATAGCATCGTCTCCATATGGAGAGTCAGGTTAGTCATCTTTGCTTTAACCATTATCTTCACACATTTATTTTCTTTTAGGTAAATGGTCCTGAAACCCATTTAAAAAGTTTTTTTCTCTTTTGGAATTTTTTTTGGATTGTTGATCGGTTAATTTTTTCCATGTTATCCAAGTAAAGTCTTAATTAAGCATGAGCATTAAAGTTTCAAAGTTTAGAGTTTTACGAAAAAAGCACTGGAACAACAACTAATGGAAACAAAACATAAGTAGCTAAGCTTTAAGGCTTGAAACCTTTTAGGGAATTTTTAAAGAAAAACAACTATCCAAATCACGTGATGGGAAGTTATATCATAAAGATAAACTTGAAAATCTTGATGGCAAGTTATATCATAAAGATAAACTTGAACATCTTTTTGTAGTAGATACACTCCATACATTTGTCTTTAAGCATTTGCTCCTAATTCTTTGCAAGAGGTGATGCAATTGTAGTAAGCTTCAGGGTCTGATCTATCTATCTTTGACACTATGATGCCAAGAAGATCTTGAGGCAATGACTCAAGCAAGCTGATTTCAGTTTTGTTAGGATCCATTTTAGTATGAGTATGCTGTGAGTTTTGTTTGTCTAAGTTCCATGGCCTTGTTTATAAAGTATATATATTCGATGCGATGAATGGGCTGTTGAAATTCCTTAGCTTTAAAGTATACGTATTAAGTATTCTATTTACTTTTCTAATTGAATTTGGTATCTTCATATTCCTAACACAAACTGCTTGCGTTTCTTCTTCTATTGTAGAGTATGTGAATCATTTTTGTCGCAAAACTAATTTGGTTTGGTACGTTTGATTATCCGAGAGGTCCATTAATGGAATAAATTTTATATTTTAAAAATCGATTCTCTTTACATAATTTTTTTTTATTAACAAAACTGGTTTCTGTTCACAAATCTGGTTTACTACATTTGTTCTGGATTGATTCTCATATCAGGGTTAATTTTGTTATTATAAAAATTTTCAAACTACCCAAAAAATCAGACGAAACAAACCGTACCGATCTGTTTGACATTACCTTAGTTAAAGTTATCACGTAAAATTGATTAAACTAAGCACTTGTTGAACGTAATACTTCTGTTAGTTTAGGTTGAACCAAAAGAATTGTTTATATACGGTATGTAAGTCATTTCATTTCGTATTTTTTTCCCAATGTGATATATAGTTCACTTTTTTTTGTAGATTAAACAAATTTATTTCATGTATTAATAAACTAATAAAACGTAAATATTATATGTATGAATATACGGAAACTTGAAATTTTAAATATGACAAAATGCTCATAAGTATTCTCATCGTATTCATGAATTATGAAATAATATTAATGTAAAAGTTATAAGGTTAGAGTTTTGTTTGAAAATGAATTCTATTAATATTCTTGTTTGTGGACTATATAATATGAAATTTAAAATGTTATTTAAGAAAATATTTAATTTGCATGTAGACACAACTATAAAACATATTGACAATATGGTTATCTTTAAAAATTTATGGTTTATATAATTTTTCATTTTCGGTGGTTTTGCAGTGTTTTCTATTTGTGTCCTAACCATATTTTAGATATATTAATTAGATTTGTAAATAAATAATTTATTCCATAGTAGCTATCGTGTGTTTTCAATATCTTGAAATTGGACATTGCTTATGGTTGTTTATGGTCTTCAACGTACGTTCTATTTAGTTAGATGCGTCTTTGAAATCCATAACTTAGCAAATGAGTCTAGAGGGGAGTTTTCAGTAGCTTTAACTAAAAAAATTATACGTAACACTGTCCTTGGCGTCTTGGTAGGCCGTTGAAAATTTCCTTGTAGACAATGTTTTTCACAGCTCCGTTTTGGTTTTCTTCTAGTTGAAGAATCTGAAGACCTTCAGGGGAGGTTACGCTAGATAAAGCCACATATAGTTTCCCATGACTGAAAATTGGTCTCCGCAAATATAGTAGAACGGATTTCAGAGTTTGTCCTTGGCTTTTGTTTATTGTCATTGCATAGCATAATCTGACTGGAAATTGTCTCCTTCTTAAGTGAATGGGTGCATTGATTATGTTGGAGATAAAACTATTCTTGGTAGTATAACTTTATCGCCAACATGTGTACCAGTAACTATTTGTCCTTCGACCACTCTGTCTCCTAAATGAGTGACAATGACTCTAGTGCCATTGCATAGTCCTTGTCTTTGGTTGATGTTTCTTACCAGCATTATCGGAGCCCCAACCTTTAAATCTAACTTATGCTTTGGTATGCCCGGGTAATCTAGGGTATTTAGATATTCAACCGGGTATAATGATTCATTTATGGATGAGTATTTGTCTGCCTTTCCCATGGAATCAGAGCTAAGATAACATCTTGTATTTCCAGCCTCATGTGCTAAGATATATGCATTTATATCATCGACTGTCTCGTTCCGAGGTGTGAGAATAGCTTTCTCAGTCAAGTAGGAGTTTCTCGAGGATGAGGCCTCTTGATTCATGCAAAATGTTTCCTTGATTAATTGTAAAGGAGTTCCAGTAGGTGTGATGAAAAATTTCTTGTCTATGTGTATAAACTGTCCATCATCATCACTTGTCCCCAAGTGGTCTACGTTTGGTGCATCCCCGTTTCCAACCGCCAATAGCCAGTTTGCGAAACTTAAATCTGAGTCTTGTAAGCGCATGTTTTTTTCCAAAGAGTATATGTGACTTGATTCCCACAAATATGACTGGTTGATTGAAGCCAACACTGTATCTGCTCGATTTCCTTGTTGTATTACAGGCAATATTTGCCTGAAATACCCTCCTAAAAGCACTGTTTTCCCACCAAATAATTTTTCTCCTGCTTCTGGGTTGATTAAGGCCATTAAATTTTCATTGTCCGATCGAGTGCTTCAAATGCGTGACGATGTGTCATCGGTGCTTCATCCCATATGATAAGATCTGTATTTTGCAATAGTTCTGCAAGCATTGTACCCGGTTGTACAGCGCACATTGAATCTTCGTTTAAAGCGAGAGGCAGCTTGAAGCGCGAGTGCGCAGTTCTTCCACCAGGAAGAAGTAGTGCGGCAACTCCGGATGAAGCGACTGGGAGAAAAATTCTATGTTTGCTTCTTAATCTTGAAATAATTGTCTTGTGCACATAAGTTTTGCCCGTTCCACTAGGACCATCGATGAAAATCAGTTTCCCATGTCCATTGTCAATGGAATCTAAGACAGCATCATAGACAACCTTTTGTTCCCTATTTAAACTACTAAATAAACACGTGAACTTCTTCAACTCATCATTTACATTGTACAATCGCTCCTGATGAAGTAAACTGGTGCCCAACTCTTTAAGCATATTTTTATCAGGTTTTGGCATGTCTTCAAAATCTTCTAATGAACGTTCATGTTGTTTCATTACTTCTTCAATTTCGATGAGTGTATATTGATGGAGTTCTGCTTCAGAGATCTGTAAGTTCTGGAAATTGAATACCCTACGTTTCTTTTGAATTATATCCTCACTTAGTGATTTCCAGCAATGTTTCCAAAGATTGCTTGGCTGGCTAACTTCACAATAGATGAGAATTGTGACAAATAGATGTCTTAGCTGGTAGGGTGTTGCCCATCGTGTAGCCTCTTTCATTGCTTCACACCATTCCTTATCATAATCTAATAAACCCCTAGCATAACATGCAGCTCTGAATGTTGTGTATTTCACATCTCCCACTGTGAGCAAATCATCAAAACTTGTGGGGCCTCTTACCACATTCAACAATATACGTAGGTAGTATATTTCACCTGCAGTTGGGCTGATGTTCACGATTTTTCCTATAGTGTTTCCTTGCTTGCGCTTTGTCCAAATATTTTTGTCATTCATCCAAACAAATCTAGAAGGGAATTCAACATATGTAAGTTTCCGCGCTTCTTCATCAGTCCGATTTATCACCATAAACTCTGTCAACATTGTCTTTTCTATTCCAGGTCTAGATAATACACGTTCCAAATCATATGTTGCTTTGTATGTGATATTTTGCTGACATGGTAGGTGGATGATAAGTTTTTGAACTGCTGGCTGTCTTTGGTGGATATGAAATGCAAATATTCGCCACATCGCTTCGCATGCCGATAGATATCGACAATCAAGGTACTCTTGAATCTCATTCCGTGGTTTTACGGACTTTGCTTGTTGTTCATGGTCGGGTGAGAGGTTGGGTCCTTTTTCAATTGCAATAGTTGCTTTGTCTACTCCCTTTGTGATATATTTGAACAAATATTTCACTGCATTTGTCCTGTTGCACCACTCAACGTTAATATGTGCTTTGTATTTTTTGACGATTTCCATGTTATGTGGGATTACATAACTGTTATCTAGCGTTTTGTCCCCTTTAGTCACAGTTTTCTATTTGTCATTTCTGCGCCTATATAGAATGTATCCCGACTTATCGATAGATGTTTCCTCATTATATGGTCGTGGGTATTTCTTCTTACACACTCCATTTTCCATGCATGGTGAACGTCTCTTGTCCAACCCACAAGGGCCGTGCATCATATGTTTTTGCACTAAATCATATCTTTCACTGTCTTTCTCTTTGTCAGGTAATTCGGCAGAAATGATTTTGTCAACTTCAGCTGCTGTTGGAGTTCGAGGAGACCCCTGCAACCAAAGAAGGATGTGTGAGTGTGGTAAGCCTCTTTTCTGGAATTCCACTGTGTGTAGAACTGCAAATGTCCAAAAAAATTGTTAGTTTTTTTTAACGCTGGCAGTTATGATCATGTTTTAGTTGGGAACCAAGGAAAATACAGATGTTAGTAATTATCATAGATATATATATATATATATA
>OVAV01002769.1:0-10741 GCA_900406375.1 Iberis amara
TACGGACAGCACGAATCTTGCTCAAATACGAACAATCGAGAAGTTTTCAGACATACGTCATCTCGCCAACTGGCGAGATGAATTTGAACAAGAAATTCATCTCGCTACTTGGAGAGATGAATTTTAACAGGAAATTCATCTCGCCAAATGGCGAGAGGAATTTGAACAGGAAATTCATCTCGCCAACTGGCGAGATGAATTTGAACAGGAAATTCATTTCGCGAGTTGGCGAGATGAATCAGAAAATTCATCTCGCCAGTTGGCATATTCCAAAGGGAATTGATTCAACTTGATGACTAGTAATGTAGCAGAAGTTTAATGCTTTAAAAATTTGGAGTGCCTCACTGTTGGGGTCAAAAAAAGTCACAACGAAAGTAAGGTTCAAAAAACGCTGGTATACGCATCAATCCTGACCAGCGGAACAAACCAACCAAATTCACAATATTTTTGAAAGATCACAAACGATACGTTTCGTAGGAATCGAGCAACAATCATAAAATCGCTAGGCGATCATCTTTGCACTCTTTTTTCCTTAGTGAAGAATGGTTTTTTCCCATCAGGTTTTCTTATTACTAAGGTTTTGATGAGGCAAGATGGTCCGCTTACTCGGAATGAACGTTTGAGAAATACAGAAAACCTCGACGAATACGCAATCTCCGGACAAACGCTTTAGTCCCGAATATCATTTACGGACAGCACGAATCTTGCTCAAATACGAACAATCGAGACGTTTTCGGACATACGTTCAACTCGCTAGTTGGCGAGATGAATTTGAAAAATAAATTCATCTCGCCAGTTGGCAAGATGAATTTGAATAGGACATTAATCTCGCCAGTTGGCAAGATGAATCGGAGAATTCATCTCGCCAACTGGCGAGATGAATTTGAACAGGAAATTCATGTCGCCAGTTGGCGAGATGAATCAGAAAATTCATCTCTCCAACTGGCGAGATGAATATAAGCAAAGAATTCATCTCGCCAGTTGGGAGATGAATCAGAAAATTCATCTCGCCAACTGGCGAGAAGAATCTGTACAAGTAATTCATCTTGCTAGTTGGTGAGATGAATCGCATATGTGCTTCGTATCACTCAGAATGGATCGTGTCTTGTTTTGTATCGTTCTGAGTTTCCATTGGGGTTTTAAGATAAAAATCGTCAAACTTAGTCTTTTCATACGATAACTTCCCGCGACTCGCGAAAGAATAGTATAATCGTTTCGTATTGATCAATCGTATAAAGCGACGATCGTTAACATAAATGTTGATGTTATCTCACTAACGCGATTGAAATAACCTGTCTGCAAAGGTTTCGATCGTATCATTGCGCGAAAGTTCTTTTTTCCGAGAAGAACCATAAAAATCGCCGAAACCATAAGATGGCCCAATGAGGCCTAAAATACGATAAACGGCCCACTTATGATTTCGGACGAAAATCGAGCCCAAGCGCAATGACGGTCGAAGCTTGTCCTGCAAGTTTAGAAATAATGGAAGAAATCTAGAAAAGAAAGATTTCCGCAGAAGAATCAATCAAGAAAGAAAGATTTCCGCCAAAGAACGGAAGACGGAAAAGGAAGACGGAACAATCCTAAAGCCTATATAAGAGAGATCAAGAGAAGGCTCAAGACACGTTCTACATTCTGCACACCGAAAAACTTAGGGCTTTTAGACTTTTGTTCTGTTCTTGCTAGTGAGCTGCGACTCAATTAGGTTATTCACAGTTTCCGCTGTTAGTTCTAGGGTGCTTACCGACTGTACTTACGGCTGGAACTACCGCCTGATTGTAAAACGCTCATGAGATTCGGAATAAGAAACCTTTTTTCCCTATTTCGCATTCTTTGATTTCGTACTCTTTTTACTTGTTTTCGTGCTCTGATCGTTTTACGTTTGGCTCACAGAAATCCGGGATCTCTAGAAAGTTATAGTTCTCTCTGATTTTCCGTAACTAACAGAAATCGATAGTGCGAATTTCGGTTCCCACACTCACTAATCGTTGAGCTACCGAATTTTATTCAAGCAATGATGACAAGGTGGTTTAATGCCAAAAGACAAACTTGGTTGAACATACGAGACCAGTGACTCCAAAAATTTATAAGCAGATGACCATGAACAAATAAATATGTAAATATAGTAAAGTAAACAATGTATCTAGCTGGAGCTATGAATTAGTTTGATTGTTTGGAAAAGACATCATGTACAGTTAAATACAAAACAATATAGTTGTAGAGTTTATGATTGATTCCAGATTTCATGTACACATACTCATTACTACTCACAGCATGGTTTGTATAACATCTAGGTTGTGGTTTTGGGATAAATTCATTTGGGTCGGGTCTTCAGAATTTAATCCGGTTCTTTTTGTTACTCGGTTCACCAAGCCCAGCCCATCAAGTTGGGCTTCGACTCTCTGTCACTAACCTCACCAAGCCCAGTCAATTGAGACGGAGTTCAGTTCTCTCTGTCACTGATCTCACCAAGCCAGTCAACCGAGACGGATTTTGGCTCTCTTTGTCACTGGGCTCACCAAGCCCAGTCAATCGAGACGAACTTCGGCTCTCTCTGTCACTAGGCTCACCAAGCCCAGTCAATCGAGATGGATGACTCTCTTTGTCATTGGCTCACCAAGCCTAATCTATCAAGTCGGACTGTGGCTCTCTTTGTCACTCGGCTCACCAAGCCTATTCCGGAGTACAAAGCCTAGTCTTCCCTGTTGTCTGTTGAGGCAAGCTCTTGTAGTGGGCTGAACGTAGTAGTGAGCCCATTAAACGAGCAGACCCCATTAAACAAGTCGAGCCCATTAAGCGAGCGCGAGTGAAAGTCAGAGTATTAAATGTCATCGAAAGATCATTAAGACAGATGAGAGTAGTACAAGTAGAGATGGAAAGCCTATGAGAAAGGGGTTCTGAAACATTTTGTAAGCTCTTGAGAGATAGCATTGTAACAGAGAAAGGTGAATTTTCGCTCTCACATTTAAGGCAAATTTTCGCTCTCACATTTTGGTGCCATCTATGGAGGAGAGAAGACAAACATTGTGAGCAATGTCCACTCTGCCCAACTTAAGAAATGGAAATATGAGGAGATGCTCAGATCTTGAACCAGGATTCTCTAGCCGAGGTGAAGACGATGCTCGCGACGTTTATGACATCCGTCAAGAGGCAAAAAGAATCAAGCGACGCACTCATTGCTCGCTTTAACAGTCAAGAAGAGCATGTGATGACCAGCTCGCGACTTCGACGAATGTCCAGTCCGATTTAGAGGTGGCCTTGGAGCTTTGACGAACCTGACGGGAATGAGAGAAGCAATTGTCTTGATTTCGGAAAATGCAGGAGGTGGAGACATCTGAAGTGAGAAACTTTGGTCTCAGCACGGTGTAGGTGACCATGAGGCACCTGAGAATAAAATACGCAGGGATCAGCAGGGAACCGTGGGAGAATCCGGAGGAAAAAACAGTATGAGTTCCAAGCAGAGAACGGAGGACATTCTGAGTGCCCAACGGAGATCCGAGAGCACTCCGGGTGCCGATCGGAGAGCCGTAACCACTCCAAATTCTGAACCAAGAGTCAAGAACCCGAGATATCTACACAGTGGAGGTAGACATTAGGCACGTAAGGACCATCGGCTTGGGGATCAGCAGGGAACTCTGGGAAACACTACAGAGCTGAGCACTTCGAGCTCAATACGGAGAGCCGAGGACGACGTTAGAAGGAGATCGCTTGATCAAGGAGAGCATGATTATGATGCGCTTAGGACGTCGATTGACAAGGCAAACTTCAAGCTCTTCGCGGTGACGTAGAAGGTCCATAGGGTTGCCAATGCGGCTCTAGAAATTGATCGGGGAGATAAAGATGACTCCTTTCACCTCGCGTATCACTGAAGCTCGGATACGAGACACTAGAAAGCTGAGGATCCTTCTTTATGAAGGAAACTTAGACACAAAGGCACACATGTCAGCCTTCAGGATCGCCGTGACCCAAGCATAGGCTCTTCATAGAAAACCTGACGGGATCCGCTCTCGAGTGGTTTTCCCAGCTCGAGGAAGGTTCGATCGACAAATTTACACAGTTTTCGACAGCATTAGTGAAGCACTACTCCATTTTCATGGACAAAGGAACCTCGAACCCTGACTTGTGCATGTTAAGTCAAGGTCCAACTGAATCATCCTCGAGTTTCATCAAGCTTTTCAAGAATGCCAAAGAAAAAGTAGTTGGGGTGAGCGATTCGATAACCTTAGTAGCACTCAAACATGGGCTCTGGTTAGAGTCTCCATTCTGCTTTGACCTGACTATTCACAAGCCCGAGGCGATCCAGGATGTTCTCCATCATTCCGCGAATCAGATCATTACATAAGAGGAGAAGGTTGCCCTCTCTAAGAAATTTGAGATGGTGAGAGGAGCTTCTGATTCGACTCTTCTACCAAAGAAGTTTGAAAAAGAGACAACCAGGAATTCCGAGGAAGTTTGAAGGGATCTTATTCATATAGCGTTGAGAAAGGAGGATGCAAGCAAAAGAGTGGAGAAAGTCCACGAATGTTACGGTGAGACGCGAACGCTTATTGCAAGTTACACAAGTGCAATGGACATTCTACGCACGAGTGCTTCAAGCTCAAG
The DNA here is from genome assembly GCA_900406375.1 of Iberis amara. Classification (NCBI taxonomy): domain Eukaryota; kingdom Viridiplantae; phylum Streptophyta; class Magnoliopsida; order Brassicales; family Brassicaceae; genus Iberis; species Iberis amara. The sequence continues at coordinate 4,603 of OVAV01002769.1, forward strand.
AACTTTCTTAGTGAGAAGTTTTCAAAATGTGAATTAAAGAGAGGAATCAATCTAGAAGCGATCATCCGTGAGATGGAAGCTCCCAAGGAAAACAAAGAATCCCCAACAGGGAAGAGACCACAAAGTCTGGAGCGCAGAAAAACTTCAAAGGCTCTTCAAAAGAAGAGGGTAGATTTCATCATGGGAAGGTCGAGACACTGCCGCGAATCAGTGTCTTCGGTAAGTCATATGTGAGAAAGGCAAAGTTTGGTAGCGAAGATTCACCTTGGACTCGAGCAGTGAGATAATTTTTACCGAACATGATGCCTCTTATATAGACTTGCCTCATGATAACGTCCTAGTTGTCAAGCTTGACATAAGAGAAAATTGCAAAATATCCTAGAGTATTGATCGACACGGGGAGCACGGTGAATGTCATGTTTCTCGATACTCTTAAGCGGATGGAAAGTGATGGTGCAAAAGTAAGAGGTCCTCCTACCCCCCTAATAGGTTTCAACGGAACGACAAAAAGTGCATTTCTTTCAGTTAACAAAGAAATTTTCTTTTCTAAGAACATCAAAAACAAATTCTATGTGTTGTACATGATCTTCTAAACTCTTATTATAAATGAAGATGTCATTAAAGTAGACTACCACAAAATGTTCTATAAATGCTCTAGGAACATGGTTCATTAATCTCATGAAAGTAGTAGGTGAATTAGTAAGCCGAAATAGTATTACTAACCATTCATATAAACCATGCTTAGTTTTAAATGCAGTTTTCCATTCATCCCTCTCTTTCCTCCTAATTTGATGATATACACTTTTAAGATCTATCTTAGAAAAGAATTTAGACCCATGTAACTCATCTAGCATATCATCAACCCTAGGAATAGGGTGGCGATACTTTACAGTGATGTTATTGATGGCTTTGCAATCTACAGACATTCTCCATGTGCCATCTTTCTTTGGTACTAGCAAAACAGAATCAACACAAGGACTCATGCTTTCTCTAATATATCCTTTCTGATTGAGTTCCTCAACCTATTTTTGTAGATCATTTGTCTCCACGGGATTAATTCGATAGGCTGGCTTATTAGGAAGTGTTTCTCCAGGTAAAAAGTCTATTTGATGTTCAATTGCCCGAATAGGAGGCAAGCCTTTATGACAATATTCTAGAAAAACATCTTGATAGTCCTGTAAAACAAATTTAATCTCGCTCGGTAAAACCGATGCATTGTTAGTGAGGTTAGCCAAAGCTTCTTTATAGATAAACATAAGCATAGGTTGATTAGAGTGCATAGCTTTTTTTACCTCACCGGATTTAATAAAAAAGGTAGAATGCTTGGCTACCTTTTCTACCTTTTCTTTTCTTTGTTTCAGTTGCAATTGGTCTTTGTATACCTCTTGTGGTGTCATTGGAAGCAAAGTGAATTTCTTGCCTTTAAATTCAAAGGAATGGCGGTTAGTGAATTCATCATGGATTACTTTTCTGTCAGATTGCCATGGTATTCGAAGTAGTATATGTCCAGCTTCCATTGGTAGAACATCACACAAGACTTCATCTTCATATTTACCAATGCATATAGGAACAAGAACTTGGCTGCTGACTTTCATTTCACCATCTCTATTCAGCCATTGAAGTGTATAAGGCTTAGGATGCTTCATAGTCCTTAATCCAAGCTTCTGAACCATGATAGTACTAGCAACATTAGTACAACTATCCTCATCAATAATGAGACTACATACCTTGTTGTGCACATGACATCTTGTTTGGAACAAATTTTCTCTTTGCACATATTCTTCTTCTTTAGATTGTTCACTTAATGTCCTTCTTGAGTAGTTCTCCATTTGCAAGTGGTTCCTCATAATGTTCAGAAGATTCAGACTGTATTTCTTGATGCTCATCTTCATATTCTATCTCTCCATTATCCAACAGAATCACCAGCTTCTTTTTGGTGCACTCATTAGCATAGTGCCATCTTCCATGGAATTTGAAGCATTTTAAATCTCTGGTTCTGGTTGTGTTAACAATAGCCTTGACTTTATCTCTGAACAGATGTGGATTTTTTTAGCTTCTTCTTTTGATGTAGAAATCATTGATCTTGAATTCTTTTGATAAGGTCTGTTGTCTTTTAAATAATTAAGACATGTATAACCTGTTCTAGAATGTGATTTTCCATGAACTTTTCTTTTAAGTTTTTGTTCAATGAGAATTGCTTTATGCAACATCTCCTCTAACTCCACATGGTTGCTTCTCTATCCTCTTGCACACCAGCCTTTATTAGAAGTGATTCCAAATCTTGAAAGTACTCCTCAAAATTTCTATTACCTTGCACAACTCTGCTCATTTTCTGGTGCAATTCTCTATGGTGATGACTTGGTACAAACCTTTTTCTCATGATGGTTTTTTTGTTCAGCCCAAGTTTCAATTTGATATTTACCATTTCTTCTCCTAGACGTCACCAATTGATCCCACCAACTAAATGCATAATCATGTAATTCACTTGCTGCCACTCTTATTTTGTTGATCTCAGTGTAATCTTGGCAATCAAACACCAACTCTATTTTCTTCTCCTACTCCATGTAAGCATCTCGATTGTTTGTACTATGGAATGCTGGAATTCTAAGTTTGATTCCCTCAAAGCGGTTCGGCATTTGTTGTTCCTCTCTTGCAGGTCTTTGTCTCCTATGACTACCTTGAGAAGTAACACTTATTTCTTTATAGTAATTATTGGTATCCTAATCTCTAGGTTGTTGGTTGCGCATTCTAGGTTGCCTTCTTTGCCTATTATTGTCAGATTCTTGGCTAGACATTTGACAAAGCTCCTCCTACATTTCATTCATTCGTCTATCTAGTCTTGCATTCAACTACTCAGCCTTTTCTCTCATCATATTCCTCAAAGTGGCTGTCAAAGCTTCCAGCAACATCTTGTTGTTGTTAGCACCCTCACCTTCATTGTTTTCAGCCATTGTCCCTTGCACAAATAGCAAAACAATCAATTAGCACTGATTTCTCACAAATAAATTCAAATAAGAATGTTACGAGGCCAAAACTAATTCTATAGTTCATTAACTGTTATTTTAGCTTAGAATGGATCAACCTATATTTATAAAAGAGTTATATTATTTCTATACAACACATGTAACAGTTTCAGCACAATTCTGCAACAAAACAAATTTTCAGATAAAACCAGCAGAATACTAATAGTCAAATTCTTTTTCTCTCAACAACATATCAATATCTAATGACTTAGGACACATAATTTTGTTTGTTTATCACTTAATCACAGTCCTAAGTATCACATAAACGAATTTTGTAATGATTTATTCTCACAGAAAAAGGACATAATAGAAGATAAAGAGTCAAATAAGTACAAAATGAAATACTCCCTGTTTTATCAACACCAAACCCTTCAAAGTAGCTATGATACCACTTGATATGATTCTCCAAAGGAACAAAACACATTTTGAAAGGCTGGAAATGTATTGGATGGAATGCGGAAGATGGATGAATGTGAAATGGATTATGGAAGATGTTCTGAAACATAATGGAGTGAATGGACACACAAAAAATGCGTAAGTCCTTTTATATGCCAAAGGATCCATGGATATAATAACACACCAAGAAAAGATGCTGCTAGATATTACACACCAACAGACTTGGAAGATCCTTTGGATATTACACACCAAAGGAATGAATGCTGCTGGATATTAAACACCAACAAACTTGGAAAAGAACTTAAATATTGCATACCAAGAACCCAGATGCTCTACTGGATATTATATACCAACATAGACTTGATACAACCTTAGATATTACACACTAAGGCCAAACACCTACTGGATATTACACACCAGCAGAACTTGAAAGATATTACACACTTTCAAGGATCCAAAACTCATAACTGATTCATAAAATATTGGATTAGTTTCTAAAGTATTTTACAACCAGAATATAAAGAGAATAAGAGAGTTTATGCATGAAAGAGAGAAAAAAACATTAAAAATCATCCATATTGCATATAAGAGAGAGAAGACTACTCGATTAAGTATTGTCTATGCATAAACTGTGAATTTAGAGCATTCCTTGAATTTTCTTGAGTTTAAATTGATTTCAACACTCCAAAGAAGCTCATTTAGACTTTTATTGGACTTCATTTGATCAACTAATGGACAATTTCGTAGTGATCTATCTGACTCATTAAAAACCTACTTTGGAAAACCCATTGAGACAAAACCAAAGTAGGGAAAAAGAGTACAAATGGATGCACTTAATACATTTATCGATCTACCTTAGCTCTAATGCATGTGATTGGTTTTTGTTTCCCGTTCAAGGCTAAAATAGTGGAAAGGTTCCATGACTGATTTAATAGCAACTCCATAGCTCCAACAACCTTCTTTTTTCGTTGATCTTGTCATTGGTCCAACTTGAATTTCCAATGCATCCTCTGATACAAGTTCAATTTTAGCTCCTTGTCCATCTCCTTGTGCATTGTTTCCTAGGATCACATCAAGAACCCTCACCACGACTAGCTGCTAAAAAGTCCGCTAACTCGGAAGAAAGTTTTTTCTTGTGTCCTTTCTTCCAAAATTTCACTGCTTATACAGAAGGACAAGTGTTAGAACATTGAAAGACAAAGTATAAGCAAAGACAAATATAAAGAGCTCGAATTCGAGCTGCTACCAGCCGTAAGAGACCAATTCACAACCATTCGATGAAAATGATGGCCTAAATTCGATTCTCTCACCAAAAAGCAATCCTAGTTTTACTTTACGGCGAACGAGCCGAGGTGGGAGCAGGCTGAGCGCAATCCCGAGCCAAAGTGAGCGTGAGCCAGATGCAGTCAAGAGCTTGGAAGAGAGCAGGCTGAGCGCAATCCTGAGCGGAGGCTAGGTGTAGTCTTGAGCTGAGGCGAGAGCAGGCTGGGCGTAGTCACGAGGCAAGGCCAGAGCAGGCTAGGCGCAGTCATGAGCCGAGGCGCGAGCAGGCTGGGAGCAATCCCGAGCCGAGGTGAGAGCGTGCTGGGCGCAGTCTCGAGCCGAGCCGAGGCGAAAAGGAGCTGAGTGCAGTCCTGAGCCGAGGCCAGATGCAGTCTCAAGCCAAAATAAGCGCGAGCCAAATGCAGTCTCGAGCCTAGGCGAGATCAGGCTGGGTGCATTCCCGTGTCGAGGTGAGAGTAGGATGGGTGCAGTCCCGAGCTGTGGCGAGAGCAGGCTTGGGGCAGTCCCAAGCCGAGGCAAGAGTGGATTGCACATAGTTACGAGCCCAGGCTAAAAAACATTTTCATGACGAAAAGTGATCAAAAACAGATTCGAACGAAGAAATTCAGCAAGATTCTGAAGAGAATCTCAATAGCACACAATGCACCAAGCACAAAGATATTTTTACCAAGAAATGAAAAGAGGTAGAGAGAGTAAATGGGGAAGAGAATTTACCTAGTGACTTCTTATGGTGGAAATGAATGAGGAGTGAAGACTTCTGTAGCTTGCAGTGAAGGATGACATGAAACCCTAGAGTAAGCTCAAATATGGGGCATCAATAAAACTAATTCAGGCAAGAAATTAAATATCCCGGATTCCCGCCCAGATAGAGTGATTGGCAGAAGATCTTGATTTCCAAAAATGAGCTTTATCGGCTTAAATCACGGAGTACTGGTTGAAATCGTAGAATGGAAAATTTCCATTAAAAGATTGGGGGGGAAAATGTAAAAGTATACATTCACTCGGCTCGGGTCTTCGGACTTTAACCCGGCTCTCTTTGTTACTCAGCTCACCAAGCCAAGCTCATCAATTTGCACTTCTGCTCTCTCTATCAGGGGGCTAACTAAGCCCAGTCAATCGAGATGGACTACGGCTCTCTCTGTCACTGGGGTCACAAAGCTCAGTCAATCGAGACGGACTTCAGCTCTCTCTGTCACTGGGCTCACCAAGCGTAGTCAATCGAGACAGACTTCGGCTCTCTTTTTCACTCGACTCACCAAGCGTAGTCAATCGAGACAAACTTCGGGTCTCTTTTTCACTCGACTCACCAAGCCCATTCCGGTGTACAAAGCCCTGTCCACGCTGTTGTCAATTGAGGTGAGATCTTGCAGTGGGCCGCATGTCGCAGTGAGCCCATGATACACTCAGTTTTTAACCCAAATATATTCACTGCAAGT
>OVAV01002770.1:0-10741 GCA_900406375.1 Iberis amara
GCGTGACTTCAGACAGTTTGATGCCCATCCTGTTTAGTGTAACGTGGAAGATCACGTTCACGGTGCTTCCCGTGTCGACGAGGATCCTGGCAACCATGAGGTCTCTTATAACGAGGTTCATTACAAGGGGATCGTTGTGAGGGGTGTCGATTCCGAGAATTTCACTTTCCTCGAAAGTAATCGCGTTATTCATTGAGTCAAAAGATGTGAAAAAGGTGATCGGGCTAGTTGGAACTCGTTTCAGCCTTTCGATGATAAGCTTTAATTGCAGAAACGCTATCATGGTAGTATTGTGATCTTTCGATTATCATGTTTACACGGCGGCGGTTAACGTCGCCGGTTTTATCCTCAGGTTCTCTTCTGCGCTTCCCTTCTGTTCTGGGACCTTGGGGTGTATTGTTTCCCGGCGGTGCCTGTTCTGGTCTAGGCGGCCGATTTGCCTCTCTGAGGAGATCGTTTATGCTGGAAATTTCTGACATTAGTCATGCAAGTAATTTTGCCGTCAATCTCGCTCCGAGAACTTTGGAGTTCGATGTGGAGTAACCCTTGGTTTAGTGGAACTCGCATAATGAATTCTCGTTGTAAGAGGTGTTTCGGATCCAGGTATTACCTGATGTTTTTCCTCTTTCGGACGACAGATTGATCGCATAGTTTTGAGCTCCCTGGAGGTCTTCTCCCTCGTGATAGACATATCTATTGTTGCGAGGGTTTTTCTTTTTTGAATTCTGTTCTTTTGAGTTTCGTATTCATTCTTCTGAACTTGTGGTTTGACGTAAAAGAAATCTCTTGTCCCCTCCTAGCGCCAAACTGTGGGAACCAAAATTCACACCGTCGATTTCCGTTAGTTATGGAAAATAAGAGTGAACTCTAACTTTTCAGAGATCCCGGATTTNAGTCGCAGCTCGCTAATAAACTCGGAAAAATAACTCTTAAAGCTCTAAGTCTTTTGGTGCGGAAAGTTGGATCTGTCCCGTCTCTTCCTCCTCGTCTCTCTTATATAGACTTCAGGGTTGATCCGTATTCCTTTTCGGTCTCCGATTCTTCTGCGGAAATCTTCCTTTTCTCTTCCGGAAACATTCCTTTTCTGTATTCCTTCCATTTCTCCACGACTTGCGGAACAATCTATAACCATCATTGTACTTGGGCCGAATTCTTATCTAGGATCGTAAGTGGCTCGTTTATCGCGTTTTAAGCCTTATCGAACCGTTATGCGGTTTAGGCGATTTTACGATTCTTATAAGAAAATTGATCTTTCGTACAACGATGCGATACAGACTCCACAACATATTAGCCGTCAATACTTGCATGATTAAATGGCACGAATATGTTTTCACGACTATTCTGAAGGATAATACTTTTGGTCGTATAGTCGGGGTAGCCGTCGTCATTTTAAGTTAATTGTCATCGTTTTATACGATCGAAGCTCGTACAAAAGGATTCCACGATTCTTCCGCAAACTGCAAGGAACAATCGTATGACCGAGATGTTTGCCATCCATACGATGACCTAGACATATATCCGGAGAGAGAGCGAGTTTTACGATTTTTATCGCAGAATTCCAACGGAACTTCGGAACGATACGAAACAAGAGACGAGAGGTTCGAGACAGAATTAGCTCGCCAGTTAGCTCGCCAGTTAGCGAGCTGAATGTGAGAGATTTAGCTCCCCAGTTGGCGAGCTGAATGTGAGAGATTTAGCTCGCCAGTTGGCGAGCTGAATGTGAGAGATTCAGCTCGCCAATTGGGAAGCTGAATTCGTATGATTCAGGTCGCCAGTTGGCGAGCTAAATGTTTGAGATTCAGCTCGCCAATTGGGAAGCTGAATTCGTAAGATTCAGGTCGCCAGTTAGCGAGCTAAATGTGTGAGATTCAGCTCGCCAACTAGGGAGCTGAATTCGTAAGATTCATCTCCCCAGTTGGCGAGCTGAATGTGAGAGTGGCGAGCTAAATGTGTGAGATTCAGCTCGCCAACTAGGGAGCTAAATTCGTGAGATTCAGTTCGCCAGTTGGCGAGCTGAATGTGTGAGATTCAGCTCGCCAACCGGGGAGCCGAATTCTTAAGTTTCAGCTCGCCAGTTGGCCAGCTGAATGTGAGAGATTCAGCTCGCCAACTGGGGAGCTCAATTCATAAGATTCAGCTCGCCAACTGGGAGCTGAATTCATAAGATTCAGCTCACCAATTGGCGAGCTGAATGTGAGAGATTCAGCTCGCCAATTGGGAAGCTGAATTCGGAAGATTCAGCTCACCAGTTGGTGAGCTGAATGTGTGAGATTCATCTAGCCAACTGGGGAGCTGAATTCGTAATATTTAGTTCGTCAGTTGGCGAGCTGAATGTGTCACATTCAGCTCGCCAACTAGGGAGCTGAATTCGTGAAATTCAGCTCGCTAGCTAGCGAGCTGATTATGTGTTTGGCGTACGTGTTCCTGTATGTAAACAACATTCGGAGCCTAAGATGTTTATCGTAAAGTCTCGATTTACTTGTCGTTGTTCGGAATCTATCGCGGTTTTTAGCTTTCTGCGAACATTGGCTGTAAGCCAGTCATCTTGCCTCGTTAAAACCTTAGTGTCAGGAAAACCCGGTGGGAAAAAAACCTTCTCGACTAAGGACAAAAGAGTACAGAGATGATCGCTTAGCGGTTCTACGATTGTTATCCGATTATTCCGAAATATATTCCTTACAGCCTTTCGGAAGTATCACAGCTTTGATTAGTTTATTCCGCTGATATGACTAGTGCGGTTTGATGTTTAATATATCAATGACGGTTTTTAGGCATCGATTTCGTCGTGACCAGTTTTGACCCCAACACCCCAGACCTAGTTCAACACATTTATTCTTCGGCCATTCAATGATATGACCAATAACTTCCTTAATTGTGCACATATTACTCGTAGGTCTCTAGAGGAATGCTTCAGGTTCATTAGCAGCTTCAACGAAGACTTTAACATCCTTAGGGCCTAATCGACTGTCATTCACTATGTCATTTGGGTCAGGAGAAAGGATACGACCCTCACCAACGTGCCCATCTTCATCAGCCCAATCAATCAGCAGACACCTCTTTTGTGAGCTCTTGTTCACACTCTGTTAAATGGTCAGTAGTAAAAATGTGAGAGTGTAAAATAGCAAATAATCATTGATCTCATATATATTACTTACTCTTGCAGNTGTATCTAACCTGGTTTTTGAATCTCGCAAATTCAGTCTGTAACTCATTAACCTTTTGCAGGAGATGAATTTGCTTTTCTTGCATTTCAGAAATAGAGTTGTGGTTGATATTGAAGCAAGCAAATTTTTTCTTACTAATATTTCTCCCAATTGCTCTCATACGACCAAGATTATCAGGTCCTAACACTTGGATGAGTGTATCTTCATCTGATTTTTACCAGTCTAATTAGCACCATTAGCAATCTCAACTCCCTTTTGTTGTAGACCACAGAAAAATAAACCGGAAACATTAGAAGTTTGTTTTAATAGGAGTAGCAGATGATGTTTTAAACTCACAATCTTCTTAGCAGCATTTGTGTTGATATGAGTTTCATCTTTTCTTGTACGTGACTTCACCCAGACTTTAGGTATTGACACTTCAGATGGGTCTTCAGAACTATTTTCTAAGGCAAAATTAAATGTCAATAGCCTTGTCTAGACATTAAACAGGATACAACAACAAGATATTATGCTAACCATCTCTTCTGCTAGCCTAACCATTCCCTTTCGACTAGAAGAGTGAGGAATCTGTTTGCGTCTCCTCTCCTTGTAGCTATCACTCAGAAGCTATCATTTCTTATGTCAATATGTAATAAAGATCTTAATCAACTCAAAAATTATACCTTGAATTCTTGGCTTGTCTTCAGCTTCAGAAATTTGTGCCACTCAGTTGGAGGAACATTCTTAGGTCTGAGATACATCATTTGTTGGTTATTATCAGTTTCATTAATTTGGATAACTATGCGTAACTCTGATGATCTCCATAAGGGTCCCATCTGCTTAAGAACTGTAACCCTTTAGTAGTCCTCATACACTTTAAACCTTGCCTGCAAACGTAGTTAGCAAACAAGTAATCACTAACTTTATTAATTTCAGAAATTGACTTGTTGTCATTGTATATAAACTATCACCTGGGCTGATGTCAAGAGCACTGTCTTCACTTCTTCAGTAAGTTTTTTTCCAATTTTCTAGTGTAACAGGCACGTGTTCCCTTACCAAGGAACCTAGTATGAAGATTGCTTGACTAAACCAGGACCATAAGATTCTCCCATAAAAGTGAAATCCACATGAACTCTGGTATTTGGATCTTTAGCTAGGTCTCTCATCATTGTTGGTCCACGCATTCTTTTACGGCAGCTTGCAACTTCAGGATCCTAAGTATGTTCTATCTCACCTTCATGCTCATTAGCATTATGCTGGTCTGGTTCTTGCTCATTTTCTTGGTCATGCTCTTGTTCAGTCACATGTTCTTCAACCTGCACTCGATCCTGCACATCATACTGTGGTTCCTGCCCATGTTCCTTTTCCTTTTCTTGTTCACGTGGTTCATGTACTTTTTTTAGGATTTCTTTGTTTCCTTCTGCGTTTGATCTGCTTTTTCTATCCCATCTTAATTTACCTGAAACATAATAAAAAAAAAATATAGAGTTAACTCTACAACAGAACACTAAAACAATCACAAAACAACCTCAAAACAAGAAACAACCAAAAAAGCAGACAATGACCAAGCAAACATCACATACAAAAGCACAAACAAGCAATGATAAAATCCAATAAGGCTACGTTTCAGACATATATCCCTTCACAGTCAGTTCTGGCATTCTCAACTTCATCAATGTCAACATCCATGTCAACATTCGACGGCAATGGCTCAATGTCTGCATTTCCCTCTTCAATCTCTTCCTTACTATATCTCCTAGAAGGACCTTTCATGACAATATACCAGTTTTATGATCATCTTCTCTAGAGTAAAAGACTTACTTCGCTTGAGATGCTAGTATGTACGGGTCACTTGCAAAGGAGGCTTGACTATGATTCATGTTAACAAGTGTAAAACCATCTTCAATCTTCACTCCATTACCCTTTACTGCCCATTGGCATCGGAACAGAGGAACATAGAAGACATTATAATCCATCAAAATGATGTATATGACTCTGCCATAGTAAGATACTAAATCTACCACTTGTGATGTATCTTTCGCACTAGCTTTACACACTGCCGTAGCCTCATAATATACCCCACTATTCTGACTTTCCTATATCAACTGATGTTGTGTCAAACCTCTGCCCATTAACTATGAATCATGTATATGACATTGCAGTACAACATGGACTATAAGCTATCCACTTAAGTGTGTCGTCATGTTCTATAGAATCAACAGGCACCTGATAAAGTAATAACAAGTCACTAAGCAATATAGTAGGCAGTGTAAGAGAGGAGAATTTTATAAAACAAATCATTACCTTCTCTTTTAGCCACGTAGCAAAATTCTTAGTATGCATACTCCATAATGTTGATGCATCCCGACGACATCTTTCATCTGTGTCTTGTAACTACTATAGATGCGCACTTGCAGCAGTTGAAAATCGAAAGCAATTAGTTGATTGTAAATATAAACTATGTAATGAAAGAGTAATATATACTTACTCTACATAAGGTTCTACGAGAGCCATGTTTTAGATGATAGCAAGATGTGCAACTCTCTTTTCCATTTTAGTGAGACTAACTGAAGTACATGTGGATATTGGACGACCCTCTGAGATAGAATTGTTCTCATACTCTATGTTTCTTTCTATTTTCTCTTGAACATTTGTAATCTTCTTTAGGAATTCACTGCAAAACCGGATACATTCCTCAGCTAGATAGCACTCAACTATGCATTCCTTTGGTCCTGCAGGGTTTCTTACCAAGTTTTTGAGGACTTTCTGGTACCTGAATCAAATGTCAGTTTAGAGAGGTTAGTAAAAGAATGAAAAAATTAATTCATATCTATCGTCCTTTTCAAATGGGTACATCCATCTAAAGTGAACTTGTCCACCAAGTCAGGCTTCTCTTCCTAGATGCACAACCAAATGGAGCATGATATCAAAGAAAATTGGAGGAAAATATCTTTCAAACAAGCACAAAGTCTCAAAAATCTCAGCTTCCATAACCAAAAGCTTCTCCATATCAATCACTCGCTAACATAACATATTGAAGAAAGCGGATAACCTAAAAATTGCAAGCCTCGGTCCTTTTGGTAGCAACCCTTTAAGTGCAATCGACAGAAGTTGTTGCATTAAGACATGGTAGTCATTTGATTTCAGACCAGTCACTTTACAGTCATCCAAGGAGACACCTCTTGATATGTTAGAACAATATCCATCTGGTCCTTTGAAGTCAAATATACGCCTACAAAATATCTTCTTTTCTGACCTGGATATAGACCACGGTGTTGGAGGGAGGTAGGTTCGTTTACCTTGGATTTTAGGGTAAAAATATGGCCTAATACCAAGCTCCTCTAGATCCTTAGGATTCGCAAGGTTATCCTTTGATTTCCCACAGTGCAACAACGTTGAAACTAAGCTTTCACCAAATTTCTTTCCACATGCATTACATCTAAGTTGTGCCTCACCGAAAGTTCCTATTCATAAGAGAAAAAAAAAACATAAGCAAATTAACAGTGACAATGGAAAACCATTTAAGCAAATTAAATAAGTATCTTACCTCCCAAGACGGTAACTTGAAGAAGATTGACCTCTTCTTCCATCTAGATAACTCATCCTCATCAACATGTACTTCTTCATCTTCCTCTTTCTCTGATTCACTCGACAAACCTTCACTATCAGACCCTACATCCGTTGAACTCTGATTCCTTTTTCTCTTACTTGCAGATCATTTGAAATTTCCACAATCATTGTGGAAATTTCTCAGATGTTAAGAAATATCACGCCCAGTAAGTATTCTTCCCCTCCTCCCTTGTTCAGCTTTTCCATCAAACCAATTCTTCTTTCCTATAAAACTGTGAGTTGGTGGCAGACCCTTTCTATAGCACATGTACACATGTTTTCTGCTGATTTCTGCCACATGCTATCTATATTTTTCCCACATAACGGACACCCCATTATACCCTTTACTTTGCAGCCTACAAGATTCCCATAAGCAGGAAAATCGCTAATCGTCCAAACACAACGCCTTAAGTGTAAAGGTTGATCGAGTAAGAGCGTCGTATGTTACCTCTCCAATGCTCCACAAACTGTTAAGATTGTCGATAAGGGGTTCTAAATACACATCTATGCTATTACCAGGCTGATGTGGACCAAGAATCAGCAAAGAAAGCATGATGTTCTCCTTCTTCATGCATAAGTCAGGTGGCAAGTTGTAGTTAACTAACAAAACAGGCCAGCAACTGTACATTGAATTCTTCATGTTGAATGGATTGAATCCATCTGTTGAAAGTCCAAGCCTCAAGTTCCTTTCTTCAGCTGCAAATGTAGGGTTTTTGGCATTGATATGATCCCATGTCATTGAATCAACAGGGTGACGTAGCTTTCCATCACTACTTTGTTGGTAAAGTGCCACCTTAAATCCTTGGCCATTTCCTCATACCGGAACATTCTCTTCAGTGTTGGTATTACAGGAAAGTAACGTAGAACTTTCTGTGGGATGCCTTTCTTCTTCTGACCAGTGTGCATTTTAGTCTTCCATTTTGAAGCCTTGCATTTAGGACACTTGTCAAGCGTCTTGAACCTCTTTTTGAATAGGATGAAGTGATTGACACATGCATGGATCTTCTCATAACCCAGGTCAAATGATTTCAAAAACTTCTTCACGTCATAGAGTGATGTGTGCAACACATTTTCTTCTGGTAACTTGTCCGGTAATGTCTCTAGCAGATCACTGAAGCTTTTGTCAGAGCACCCATTCTGAGTCTTCAAACTGAACAATGAAACAATTGCAAATAACTTGCTATGGCTTGCACAACTCGGGTACAAGGGTGTTTCAGCGTCAACTAGCTTTGCCAAGAACTCATCTTCTTTCTTCCCGTCTCACTATGCCATCTCAGATAAATCCCATGTACCAACTAACTCTTCATCAAAACACTTAGTAGCTCTGTACAACCCGAAGATCTCATTGTTCCATTCACTTCCTCTACTTTCATATGCAACCTCTACGTTCAATTCTCCATGTAGATACCAATCAACCCGCATATTATAACCCGCCTCTATTCCCTTAGTAACAAGATGATCAAGCACAACACTTGCTGAATGACGATCTATGTTGCGGCAGTCAATGCACGGACATACAATCATATCAATCCCTCCCATAGCTGAAGCCACATCCTGGACAAATTTTGAAGCCCTCTCTCATATCGAGGATCAACTCTTACATTAACAATCAAAAGGAAAACAAAAACAAACAAGTTAAGTCTCTAAACACCAAATGAAACATAAGAAATATGCCTCAGATCATTACCTGCTTAGATGTACCCAAGCTTTTTCCATCATAATGTGTTCGTACCTAAGATGAAACCTTTCATAACATAATGAACTTGTCAAGTTGACCTTAGAATCGGACCAAATAACATAAGTTGTCTTCAAATCCATAAAAATATATTAAAAAACAGCGCTTATAATAATACCAAACAAATGAACAAGCAACATTTAACAATACCAAATACCAAATTTTGCTACGTGGAGAACAAAGACTAAATCAAAGATTGTACAAATCAAAGATCTGTACATCGAAAAAATAAAACTAAAATAAGAACAGAAGTCGGAATGAAACACAAAATCTAAGCAACCAAGAAATTAAAGCAAGAAAACAAAGCTTCGATTTGAGCTCAACATCGACAGAGATGTTGAAATTAGGACTTCTGATACCTTCGAGATGTAGAACCGGAATGGGAGATGGAGAATGAGAGAGATAAAGTCGGAATTGATTACAAATGTAGAATTGATATGAATTTCTCTTAGGGTTCAACTGAGAAAGAGGAAAAAAGGAGAGTGAAGAGAGGGAACCAACATTAGAGAGAGGGAAAATGGATTAGATTAGGGATTTTCACTGTGTTTCGCGGAAAAGCTAATTTTAGTTTCCCGCTTACTAATACTCTATCATAGCATTTATCTAATGTTGTTCTATAATTAAAAAAAGTTTCATTCATCAACGACAACAGTTCAGTGAAACGAGCTATAACAATGTGCTATGAATAGTANCACTAATACTCTATCATAGCATTTATCTAATGTTGTTCTATAATTAAAAAAAGTTTCATTCATCAACGACAGCAGTTCAGTGAAACGAGCTATAACAATGTGCTATGAATAGTAACTTTTTTGTAGTGTTATAGTAGCTTTGCATGTTTAGGATAGTTTTGCATGAATATTGCATATATGTTGCATTTTGGAGTTGAATCAGATACTTAGGAAACTTTTGGAGCAATAAAGACAAGTTGAAGAAGGAAAAGTGTTGATGTGGACATCCAACTCGGCCAATGGCCAAGCCAGACACTTAATGCACAAGAGGAATCCACACTCGGCTAGCTTACTAGGCTACAACCAGAATCAAGCACCTGAAGACTCATCGATAACACTCCACACGGCCAGGCTGCGCGACTAATGCTATAGTCAAGCACCTGAAGACTCAGCCAGAACACTCCACGCGGCTAGGCTACTTTGCTGTTGCCAGAGTCAAGCACCTGAAGACTCTGCCAAGACATTCTACTCGGACACATCATTCGCCTACATGTCGAGTAAGCCACTAAGAAGACCAAGCCATGCTCCACTCGGCCACCATACTCGGTTGGAGCCAAGTGTGATCACTTCCATCTGAGCTAAACTTTCAACTCAGCCATCCTACTCGTTTTGGAACTAAGTCTGGCACTTTCTAGATCAACCAACATTGCACGCGACTACACCACTCGGCCAATGGCCGAATAAGATAATTTCAGCCCAGCCCAAACACTGAAGTGGACAAGAAACTCGGCGTGCACCAGAGTCAAGCATCTGAAGCTCAGCCCAAAACTTTCTACTCAGCCAATCCACTCGGATTCATGCCAAATCAACCCTCCAAACTCATCTGCTTTATCTTTGAGTGGTTTAGGATTTTGTCTCCATTTTTTCCCTTTCTTTTATGCTTTTAGACTTAGTTTTCTCTCTAGTTTCTGGATCATTGATAGGCTCAAGATTTTAATCATAAATCTACACTGCAGAGAACAAATCTAAGTAGTATAGCTAGGGTCAAATTCCACAGAGACCAGACAGTGCGGCTTTCAGTTGAACATTGATTCTAGCTAAGACGGTAATAAAAAGGGTTGTTTGTTTTTAAATAACTGTAAACTAACGCGATAAATAAAAAAAGGTTGTAAATCAATTAAATAAAGCGTCAAGCGTTAGGGAATTCCGCAGGTATTCAGGTTTGAAGCTCGGGTTAACATGCAGAATTTTACTTTGAAAATAGTTCTCAACTAAAGAGAAAGAAACTATATTAATCTCCTTCCGAAGTATTAATCCCTATATCTAATTACTAAAGACAAGCTCCTGCTGAATTCAAATAATTAAATCATGCATTAAGTTCAGATTCGATATGTTCATAGACATTCAAGACAACACTACCGTTAAGCAAGAACATCTACTCATCTCGACNGAAACCATAAAACCTAACTGGTGAACTACTCATACATGGCTAAGTTAACACAAAACATAATAAAAGAAGAACACATATTCAAAAACAAAAACAATTATTATTAAAAGACATAGTTTAGAAATTTTCTCCAAAA
>OVAV01002771.1:0-10741 GCA_900406375.1 Iberis amara
TTCCACTCGGCTGCATCAGATGGATGACACATTTCCCCCTCATCTAAATCATGCTCAGTGTGTCATCTCATTCCTGTTGCAGTTTGCTCGCTTTGATACAACCTCTTCAATCTATCAGCATTGGAAGATACCACATACGACTATACGGTATCTTTGTTCGTCGCTCGCTAGTCTTCCATCTCGTTCCGTTGCAAGATTTACACTTATCCAATTTTTCATCTTCTTTCCAGAAGATCATGCAATTTCCTAAGCACACATAAATTGTGTATACTGGGAGACCTAAATTACGCATTAATTTATCGGTCTCGTAGTATGAACTAGTTGACTGATTTCCATATGGCAGATACTCTGAAAATAGTTTTGCCCACTAGTCCATGCACTTCTCAAGAATATTATAATATGCCTTAATATTCATAAATCGAGTAGCTAAAGATAATCGTGATTGACCTTCATTGCAACCATCATAGAGCGGAATTTTTAGCAGCTTCTAACATATTGTAAAAGTTTGTTGCCTCTTTGTTAGGTTCCTCAATATTTTGATAACCCACATGAACATAGTTATCAACAGTTGTGGAACCTTAAAATGCATTATTCACCATCTCAACATATCTAACATCATCATTTTGATAAGCTTCTTCTACATTACTATCACTAGCATGATTTGTATTACCTAAATCCACATTTAACTCTTCTCCATGATTGTACCAAACATGATAATTTGGCATAAACCTTCTACTATATATATGAGTCCAAATGTTACGTCCAACGAGAAATTTAGTATTCTTACACTAATACAAGGGCAATAAAATTTACCAATACTATTCTGCGCTATTGGTTGATTACTTGCAACAGACATGAACTCCTCCACCCCTGCAACGAATTGAGCAGTAATATTTCTGGTAGCTTCATCAATCCGATTATACAACCACTCTCTAAAATTCTAAATATTATAATTATTAGCAATCTTTTGTTTATTATAGAAGAGATTTTTAATAGTTTGAAGGTGTAAATGAAAATGACATGGATGTCTTTGTATATATAGAAAAATTTGCCATTGCTTCGTGACTATTTTGCAATTGATTTGGGACTGCAAAAATAGTCGCNAAGGTGTAAATGAAAATGACATGGATGTCTTTGTATATATAGAAAAATTTGCCATTGCTTTGTGACTATTTTGCAATTGATTTGGGACTGCAAAAATAGTCGCCAATTATTAGTTACACCTACCTTGCATGTAATAAATATGTGTTTTAATTTTTCACTATTTTGTTACTATTTTGCAACCGATTTGCTACTGTACCAACAGTTGCAATTTTTTAGTTACACCAACCAAAAAACGCGATAAATATGTTGGTATTAGCAACCAAATAGCAACTATTTTACAACAAGTAGTTGCAGTCGTAAAATGGTTGCAAACTTAGCGACTAACATTTTTTTAACTTCAGTTGCAACACAGTCACTCTTTTTGCGACTACTTAGCGACTATATTGCTGAATCATAAAATAATCACTAATTAATCACAAAAATAGCCACTATTTTACGTCCCCGTGTTTTGGGCTCTTTTTACCAACTGATTTGCGACTAAATATTGGCAGTCGTAAATTAGTTGCAAAAAAGTCGCAAATCAGTTGCTAAATTTAGCCATTGAGAGTGCGGTCGCTAAAATCAGTTGCTAATCGTCTGTTTTCTTGTAGTATAAAGTGTTTTGCCATGGAGAGTTGATTCACACCGTGAGTTGATTCATGGCGTGGAGAAACTGATTCACGTCGTGGAGAGTTGATTCACGTCGTGAGTTGATTAACAATGTGAGCTGATTCACGCCATGGAGAGATGATTCATGATGTGAGTTTATTCATACCGTGGAGAGCTGATTCACGTCGTGGAGAGCTGATTTACGTCGTGAGCTGATTCACGTCATGGAGAACTGATTCACGTCATGGAGAATTGATTCACGCCGTGCAGAGTTGATTCACACTATGAAGAGCTGATTAAAGTTGTGGAGAGCTTATTCATCTGATTCATGCCATGGAGAACTAATTCACAATGTCTTTTAGTGGGTTGCAACTCATCCTGAGTTGATGGCTGGATCTTAAAAAGTAGGACCAAAAAGAAACAAATAATCATAAGTTAGCCAAAAACTACTAGATAAAAATTTGAATGAGTTCAATCAACAAGCCTGATCAACCAGTTAATCAGTTTTTCATTTTTCTTGTTCTTGGATCTAGATCCATATTGGAGTGATCATCATTGAAGAATTAATTTGACAAAGCGATGATATGTGAAGTGATTGTGATATAGTTTGGCAAAGTCTGAGTGAAAATATGCGAAGTTCATCAATTTTTGACCAGAAAAACAAGAAGAGAAGAATGATAGATGCAGAGATATGATGGAGTCAAGATGTTCTATTTAGATTATGGCACAATTTTAGTTTAGATTTTTTAGATTTTTTTGGTTTATAAGTAGTAATATCTAAAATATAACCTAATATTTTCAGTTTTTTTGTCAAACATATTTTCAGTTTTGTTATATTCTTTTTTTTTATATAAATGTTTTATATAAATAGATCCAAATATAGCCTGTTACAATCAATCAGCCCAATAGAAAAACAGAACAACATTTCAAAGCCCATCTAAATGATTCGGATTGGGCCTTTTCCAGAGCTCATTCAGGCCCGGGCCCATCTAAACTTGGAAAACCCTAGTTTCTAAAAAGAAAACCTTTATTGAAACTGCCGCCGCCGGCGAGCTGCAAATCCACCGGAGTTACTTCCGGCGCCCCGGCGGCGGCTCCGAAGCAGCGACGCCCGATGCTACCCATTCCGACATCAACGATTCAACGGAAGAAAGAAGATGCTCATAGATTAAACGGCACAGCAAGATTTGAACAAAACAGAGTAGGCTTCCGGTGAACTTAGGGACGAGCCGAGTGTCCGTTGGACTTGGTTTGACGGCGCCTCACGGCTGGGATGGTCCCCGCGCCACCACCAGAAGGCGACGCTTCGCTCTCCGCAAGACAAACGACCCAAAGTCCACCTTGAGATTTTGTTTCTCTCATCTCGTCTTCTTTCCATGCCTCATGCAGAGCCGGATCTGGCCGGAACCAACTCCAGGAGGTTGCTTCGTCGTCGGTTGAAGCCGAAGTGAACCAAGAAGAAGAGATGAAAAGAAGCTCTGAATCGCCTTGAGAGAGAGAAGAGCAGGCGAGCTCGCCGGCGNGGAAAGCTCGCCGCCTCCGATCTCTTCCACAAGTCTCAAGAACCAGATCGGGACTGGAAAAAGAGAGAGTCGGGAGAGAGAAGAGAGGAGGAGAGAGAAGAAATACGTTTTGTTATATTCTTATTATTTTTTTTGAAAGAAACATTGGTTTTATGTTGTTTCTTTCTTTTTTGCTTTGATTCGAGTTCGACTTTTGAATCTTTATATCCACCAAAAATGAAACTACTTGTACCATACAAAAATATGTTTGATTTAGACTGCAGCGTAAATAAGTTGACATAACAACCTACAATGCACATATTTTCTTTTTTCAAGGGTTATAATGCAAATATTTTCACAACACAAAAAAAAGCTATGACAAACAATTCTGCATGTATGAAATCCACTATGAACAATTGTTCAATAAGTTTTGCAATGTAAAACATTATACTATCTGAAGATGGAACCTCAGATACGATGTAGAAGTCATTAATCTCTTGACTACTGGTTCAAAGCTTCTACACATCATGCATAGATATTATTATTTGTAAGAAAATGCAAGGAAATTAGGAATTGAGTTATTATTTTGGGCCCATCAAACCTTATCATTTGAGAAGCGTCACCCAATAATATATCAACGTGGCCTGGGAAACCATTCGATTCCATACACCGCGTCGCACATAACTAATCAGGTGCTAATTAACGGCTGAGTTTTGTCTGAATCGGATCCAACGGTGAATATGAGAAGTCGTATTTCCCAGCAAACCTTGTCCAAAAGAGATATGGTTTTCCTTTGATTTCCTCAAATTTCTAGGGTTTCGAAACATGACTACATTCGAATTTGTTCGACCAGGGATCCACGATAGGTTCAGATTCTCGACCTGTTGCAGTAATTCTCTTTTGCACTCGCATACTTCGAGCTACTTTTACGATCGGTGTAGGGTTTATCGCCATAATCCGAGCCGTTTTGTTTCCAATTCAGTCCTGCTTCCTCTGCAGAAGAAAGCGTTTGCAGTGTTAAGAAATCAGGATGATTTTAATCTCTGGAAAAAGAGACGGATGGTTGTGAATTGTCAAGAAGATGACCAGAAAGCCAGTACCAGCGATAAGAGTGAGGGAGAAGAGGACCAAGATTCTCCGGCGAACTCAAGTTCTTCGTCGAAGCAGAAAAGGGAAAGGCAAGGGAAAGATAGTTTATGGTGGTCAAAGGGTAAGAAATGGGAGTGGCAGTCATTAATCCAGGCGCAAGGGATTGGAGTTTTGCTATTACAGTTGGGTGTTGTTATGTTTGTGATGCGATTGCTCCGACCTGGAATACCTTTACCAGGTCCTGAGCCTCGAATTCAGACGACTATTGTGAGTGTACCGTACAGCGAGTTCTTAAGTAAGGTTAACAATAATCAGGTTCAGAAAGTAGAGGTGGATGGAGTTCAAGTTTTGTTTAAGTTGAAAGATGATGGAAAATGGCAAGAGACTGAAACTAATAGAATGTCTGAGTCGTCTGAGTCGCTGCTAAGATCTGTGACTCCAACGAAAAGAGTTGTGTATTCCACCACAAGACCTGGCGACATCAAAACACCATATGAGAAAATGCTTGAGAATAATGTGGAATTCGGATCCCCTGATAAGCGCTCTGGTGGCTTCTTCAACTCTGGATTGGTAAGGCCATTGTCTTTGATGATGAATGGCATTTTCAGAAAGACTGGCCTTTCAAGTTTTTCATTCTTGGCAACTACTTAACCCAAAAGTTTGTTTTTGTTTGTTTGTTGCAGATAGCACTATTCTACATAGCGGTGCTTGCAGGGCTTATCCAAAGATTTCCTATTAGCTTCTCTATGGTTTGCATTTTCATTCCTCTCTCTTTGTGTGCCTTTTTAAGTTGGATAATGTTAAAATACTACTGGTATGCACAGAATACAACCGGTCAGCTTAGATCCCGAAAGTCTGGTGGTCCTGATGGAGGCAAAGTCTCTGCCGAAGGTGAAGCAATCACTTTTGAAGATGTTGCAGGTGTTGATGAAGCAAAGGAAGAGCTCGAAGAAATTGTGGTAGGACTGAAAGTCCTTAGAGGCGCTGATTGTCATATCTTTTGTTATAGCCTTATACTTGATCTAGTAATTGCTTTTACACATGGATTAATCATTGCAGGAATTTCTTAGGAATCCTGACAGGTACGTTCGTTTAGGTGCTCGTCCTCCTCGTGGTGTCCTATTGGTGAGTTAAACCATTTCAATTCTTATTCATTTTGAATGGTTGAAAGTTGGTTACAAGACCTATCCTTAAGAATTCTATGTCTTTGTTTTGTAGGTTGGTCTTCCTGGAACAGGGAAAACGCTTCTTGCAAAGGCTGTTGCTGGAGAGGCTGGAGTCCCCTTCATAAGTTGTTCTGCAAGTGAGTTTGTAGAGCTTTATGTCGGTATGGGTGCATCACGTGTAAGGGACCTGTTTGCTCGGGCCAAGAAAGAAGCTCCATCTATTATATTTATTGATGAGGTTAGAATATGTAGTCTATGTCAGGTTATATCCAATAACTTTTTACCTGTAGACATTGTTAAACAAAATTTTTGGTTTCCCTTTCTTGTTCCAGATAGATGCTGTTGCAAAAAGCCGTGATGGTAAATTCCGAATAGTCAGCAATGATGAAAGAGAGCAAACTTTGAATCAGTTGCTCACCGTAAGTCCATAATTGTCAACACTTTTTTTCTGTTTAAGTAGCATTCGCGATTTTTTGTCATGACTCAGTCACATGTTTGCAGGAGATGGATGGTTTTGACAGCAGCTCTGCAGTTATTGTTCTTGGAGCTACAAACCGTGCTGATGTCTTAGATCCAGCCCTACGTCGTCCTGGGAGATTCGATCGTGTAGTTACGGTATGTGCAAGTATTTAGGCAGTTTAAGATTCTGACAAAGTTACTAAAACATTGTTTTAGGTTGAAACGCCTGACAAAATTGGAAGAGAATCTATTTTGAGAGTTCACGTGTTAAAGAAAGAGCTTCCTTTGGGAGATGACGTCAACCTAGGTAGTATTGCTTCGATGACCACAGGTTTTACTGGGTACGGTTTCGCATAATATCTTATATGTGAAATTTCTCCAGCTGGCTAAGCTTTATCTCATAAACGCTTATTATGTCTTATCTTGCAGGGCAGATCTTGCTAACTTGGTAAATGAGGCTGCTTTGTTAGCTGGAAGAAAGAGTAAGACTATTGTTGAGAAAATTGACTTCATTCAAGCAGTTGAACGATCAATAGCGGTTATCTCTTTGACCTCTGTGTTCTATTGTGTACGCAAACGCAAGGTAGTTTTTCGAAACAGTGTAGTATCTGTTTCAGGGCATAGAGAAGAAAACTGCAAGATTAAAAGGCTGTGAGAAGGCAGTGGTTGCAAGGCATGAAGCTGGCCATGCAGTGGTTGGTACTGCTGTTGCCAATCTTCTCACTGGACAGCCACGTGTTGAGGTAATGCATGTGCGTTCAATGATTCTGCTGTTTGATGCGTAGAATTTTTACTCATCTCCATCTTGCTGTCAGAAACTAAGCATATTGCCAAGATCAGGAGGGGCATTAGGATTTACATACATTCCTCCGACCAGTGAAGACAGATATCTGCTCTTCATTGACGAGTTGCTAGGACGTTTGGTTACCCTTCTTGGAGGCCGTGCAGCTGAAGAAGTTGTTTACTCAGGGCGTATATCAACAGGTGCATTTGACGATATAAGACGAGCAACTGATATGGCATACAAGGCAGTGGCTGAATATGGTCTCAACCAGAAAATCGGACCTGTGTCTGTGGCTACACTTTCTAGTGGTGGGATTGACGATTCCGGAGCCTCTCCATGGGGAAGAGATCAGGTAACTTCACTCTGCATTGGACTTGCCTAAGTTTCTGTAGTCTCCCCTTGTAACCTTCCATGTTATAACACAGGGGAAACTAGTTGATCTTGTTCAAAGAGAAGTGACCATTTTGTTACAGTCTGCTCTCAATGTTGCATTGTCTGTTGTACGCGCTAATCCTGATGTATTAGAAGGGCTTGGTGCTCAACTGGAAGGTAATTCTTTACCAGATAGTATTATAGTTAAATAAAGGACACAACAAGTCATGTTTTGTTGATGCAGAGAAAGAGAAAGTAGAAGGTGAAGAACTGCAGAAGTGGTTAAGTATGGTGGTAGCACCTGAAGAACTCGCAGTCTTTGTCAAAGGAAAGAAAGAGAATTTGCTCCCTGTCACTGCACAAGCTACCTCCAGTTAACACGGATGATCAGAGCTCTTTCTGTATCTCTAGGTCAGATCTGGTTATCACCATTGCCTAAGCATAAAACACATACAAAAAAACAAAATCTTAACACTCAATTTGGCATATGACTGGTGATAACTTATTAGATTTTACTTGGCTGTGTATTGTAAAGTTTGGTATTGTCGCTGGATACAGAGAAATCGACAAAAGTGTATAATTAATTCAGATTGTACAAAAATCCATTAGACATTATAAATATGTGCTTTGAAACTGAATTATAATATCATGTTATAATATACTTTAGATTGAGATGATTTTAAAAATTATCATAAACTTTTAAATATAAAATACAAATATAATATTACACTCGTGAATATTTACGGGGGTTATTGAATGTTGTGTTTTAATGTAATTGAATGTGTTTTAAAATGGGAAAATTTCTAAAAAATACACGAATTATTGAAAATTTGGTCAAAAAATACATAAACTATTCTGGTTTCCTGTTTAATATACTAACTATAAGAAATTTGTCTTTTAATACTCGAACTTTTGAATTTCGTAGAGTTTGGATGTCCCAGTTAACGGTAGGCTAACGGACGTTAGCCATAATTATCCAACTTCTTCCAGTTACCAAATAATACATGAACTATTAAAATTTTCCAGTTTAATACATGAACTATTAAAATTTTCCAATTTAATACATGAACTAACAAAATTTATAATTTGATATATGTATTTTAAAAATAATTTATGTTACTAAAATTGTTAAAACACAGTTTAAAATGTGTGAAATAATTATTAAAATAATTTTATATTAATGCAAAATAAATTAATAATTTAATGTAAGTGTAAATATATTTAATATTTTGTAAATGGAAAATTACACGTTTAAGACAGCAGACTGTGTGGCAGTTATATTATAAGGTCAGGTGGTTGAGAAAGGCACTCATGATAAATAAGATGCTTAGCTTTAATGGAATCTACACTAACCTTGTCAAGAGACAACTTCAGTGTTCTTCCTCTACAACCAACTTGTGAGATTATATTATTCCTCTAACGACAACATAGAGAATAAATCATATAATTGATTATTTTTTTGGTAGTAAACAGGGAGAAAAAATTTTCTCCCTATTTATTCAATAAAATAAAACTACAATCGAACATGTCTCGGGCAAACAAACCCATTCACATCCTCAGAAAACAAAGAAGCAACCTCTATAGGACAAATTCGAAATTCATGATAACCTAGAGAGAGAGAGAAAGCTAAGTTAGCTAAGCCACCAGCTACACGATTAGCCTCACGAAACACATGTGAAAAATGGACCGTCCAGTCCTTCGATAAGAAGCCATAGCACAATCGTGCTAGGAATGAAAATCGATGTGATTCACTGATGCCATTCTTTAGGAAACTGACCACCATCTCTGAATCAATCTCTACTTCCAAATTCCGAACTCCAAACTCCCAAGCAATGAACAAACCATAATAAACGCCCAAGAGTTCCGCTAAAGGAGCCGAACACACACCAAGATGCACCGAAAACCCCATACACTAGTTTCCCGATGCATCCCGAAATACTCCTCCAACCGTCGCATTCCCCGGATTTCCACGCGATGCACCATCAGTATTTAACTTGAACCAACCTTGCCGAGGAGCCTTCCAACCAATTAGTGATACTTCCCGGCTTGCGATCTTTGTTCTCCCACACAACATTTTGTGAGAATCCCAAACCTCCTTAGTTGCATTCTTAACGAACCGAACTCGGTCTCTACAATGAACTAGATCACCAAATACATTGATACATCTCCACTTCCAGCTCCACCAGATTGTCATAGCAAAAGTAGTTGACCATGGTGTCCCATTAAGGAGAGGATGATCACCGAGATTCATAAATAACCAATTCGGTAAAAGCTCTTCAAAGAATCTGCCTCTATTATTATGTGGAACTAGTCAATTCCAAACACCTTCAATAGAGAGGCAGTCACGAATGATATAGATTATGGATTCATCTCCAAGCTTACACACATCACAAACACTCGACGAGCAGAGATGTCGCCTCCAGCGTTCAACATTCGTCATTAACACTTGTTGTGATACAAGCCATAGAAAGACTCTCACACGTTCTGTGGCTCGCACCTTCCAAATACGATCATAAAAGCTATCCATATAATTACCTTGCTGTAAGTTACGTGTCAAGAAAGCAAAGGCCGACTTGACTGTAAACTTCCTGTTTGAATTGCTTGCCCAAGCTATCCGATCATTTGCGCCTGTGACATTATCAACAACAAGCGCCGCCAATTGTAGTCGATGGTAAGGATCAACGTATTGGTCAATCTGATCACTCATCCATCCAGTACCCTCTCTCCACAACTCACTAACTTTCTTATACAATAGATTCATCGGAACCGGCTCCCTAGCAAGCAACTGAAGTAGTTCCTTCGTCACCTAGATATCACGCCAAAACTCAATATCCCGACCATTTCCAATTACCCACCGAATCCCTGGAAAAACCACAGATTGCAAACCCAGGATCACGCTTTTCCATAGAGGCGATCACCAACTCTTCGATACTAACCAACTCACATCCCGAATATCTTTAGTTTTGTACTTCTGTCGAAGTAGTTGAGCCCAAATACTCTCTTTATCCCGTAACAGTCTCCACCCAACCTTAGCCAAAAGAGCAACATTCATACATTTAATATTTTAGTAATCATATAATTGATTATACGACTCCATTTGTAGTATTTGAATGTAAGTGTAAATACATTTAATATTTTATAAATGGAAAATTACACGTTTATGAATGTAAATGTAAATACATTTAATATTTTAGTAATTATTTTACATGTTTTAAACTGTGTTTTAACAATTGTAGTAGTTCATGTATTAAATTGGAAAATTTGAATAGTTCATGTATTCAACTGAAAAATTTTAATAGTTCATGTATTATTGGCAACTGGAAGAAGTTGGATATTTATAGCTAACGTCCGTNTTTTTAATAGTTCATGTATTATTGGCAACTGGAAGAAGTTGGATATTTATAGCTAACGTCTGTTAGCCTTTCCGTTAACTGGGACGTTCAAACTCTACGAAATTCAAAAGTTCGAGTATTAAAAGANATTTTTTGACCAAATTTTCAATAGTTAGTATATTTTTTGGGAATTTTCCCTTTTGAAATCCATGTGAATTTCAGTGTTATTCAATCATGTAGTTCATCAAAATGCATTAAATTCCACTGTTTTTGGATTGTGTATTTCTCTGATGTATTTTAAAATATAGTAAAAACTACTGTTATTCAATATCCATATGATTTTGA
>OVAV01002773.1:0-10738 GCA_900406375.1 Iberis amara
AAAGACTACCAACTTCGAGAACTCGTCTCAAACCGTTCAAGATTTGATTCATGCATTTTACATATGGGTTTTTGAATCCGTCCCTGGTTTAGGGGTTTTGGCGGGAAAACGAAGAGAGGTCATTGAAGGGCCATCTCTTCTCCATTGGCAGGGTTCTCGTCTACGNTTTCTTTTATGAAGAGATATAGAATCACACAGAGGTATATTGCATTCGTCCTTGGTTTAGGGGTTGCAGTTGGTTTCAATTCCAGTTTTTATTATTGATAATTGCAGATATTATTTCGCAGATTTATTAGATATTTCAGATTTTTTTTGGCAGAATAATTTTTTCAATTGCAGATTTGTTTTCAGTTGCAGATTTAGTTTAGTTTGCAGATATATTTTACATTGCAGATTTGTTTTATATAGCATATTTGTTTTCTTTTCCAGATTTATTTTACATTGCAGGTGTAGATTTGTTTTATATTGTAGAATTATTTTATATTGCAGATTTGTTTTATATAGTATGATGGTTGACTACCGTTATTCATTTTGTATTTTAGGTTCGTGTCAGATATATGATCTCGATCACCCCAGACGCGATGTATCCTATTTGGCATGACAAACATCTCTAAGATGATCCTAGGCTTGATAAGTTGATTAAAGATCTCATGAATGACGCCTTGGTCCCAAACTCAATAATTCTCAGCTTGTGTTGGTTGGTGAGGGAGGAAAAAAGAGGAAGGTTAAGGAGTGTTAAAAAAAGAGTGAGAGAGAAGGTTATAGAAGAAGAAGGTCCTTCGAATGTTAGTGTTGATGACGCACTAACGGAGTTGGTGCAGTCGCTGGCCACCTTAGTTGGGAAGATGGAAACATCTATGAACAGTCGTTTCAAAATTTTGGAAGGCAAGATTGACGACTACAAGCTCATGTATGAATCTTGAAGGAGGGAAAAAGAAGGTTTGCTGAACCAGTAGATGAGGATGCGGAGACGCCGGTTAGTTTGATATGCGCTTTTCAAATATATCTCATTTGTTTATTGTTATTAATAGGAAATTTAATTTTATGAGCAATCTTGGTTGGCGTATAAAGAGAAATGTGAGGATAATTTTGCTAGCACGAAGTTGGAAAAGAAGAGAAAGACCACTGAGAAAGGAGCCCCTTCTTTGAAAAAGGAAAAGAGAAATGAAGTGCCTATGGAGTAAAGAGTTGGTGTTAGTACGAGGAACAAAACATGGTGTTTAGAGGAGAAAACGAAGGTTAAGGAAGAAAGGGTGTACGAAAATAGGAAGACTCCAAAGAAAGTTGCAAAACCAATCTCACTTGACTCTGATTTTGTTCAAGATATTACGGAGAAGGTGGAAAAGGAGGACCAAAAAATGGCCTCTAGTTCTGATTCTGAGGAAAAGAGGAAGAACAAAGCTATTGGGAGATCACTGGATATTATGCCGAAGGCCATCCAGTGTTTGGATCCGGCTACGCTAGTGGCAAAGAGAGTCCCTACATTGGCAGCTACTCAGGTTGCTCCTTACGTAGGCAACTCTACCGTAAAACGCATCATATCCGGTGTTGTATCTTCACCAAATGACTATGATCCAATGGCTCATGTGGTTGAGGACAAGTTTCGTGCGTTGTTCGACTTCATAAACGTTGATGAGTATTATCACGCAACCTTCAGCTAACAACCAGGAACTTCTATTGCAGATTTGTTTTTTTTATTGCAAATTTGTTTTTTCAGACCTCTTATATTCTGCTTACAGGGAACAACCGATAGGAAGCTCAAATGATGAAGTTGACTTCTTCAAAGAGATTATTTTACCTAGGGAAAAATGGACTCAACAAGACTATGGATGGATAAGAGATTCCGTAAGTGTTTGCAGTGTTTGTATCTACCTTTTTCTATTGCAGATTTTTTCTCGGAGATTTATTTTCAATTTCAGTTTTAATTTCCATTGCGGATTTTCCCATTTGCATTTTGGAAGATCTATTGCTGTTTTTTAATCTCTATTGCATATTTGTTCTATAGTGCAGTTTTGTTTTCGGAGATTTTTCGTTTGCAACTATTTTGCTATGGTTAATTTTTGGAGATTAATTCTACATATTTGTTTACTTACTTTGACCTCTCTCTTTGCAGCACATAGAGCAAGCGTTGAAGATGTTCCGGTTTAGATCCATCAGTCCAAACTCGCCTTACATACCCAGAGTTGCTTTCTGGGACCCATGGTTGCTGGCTGTTTGGTACAACGACTTCGACCAGTTCAAAAAGAGTCCAAAGAATTTCCTGTTTATGGAGGATTACATCAACCAATACATGGGGTCTTACTCCTGACGGCTCAGAAATTCGTAAGGCTTGGCCGATTGACAACCTATATGGTTGTCTCAATGTGAAAGGATATCATTGGGTTGCTATTGACGTGGACTTCATCAAGAGAAAGATAATTTTATATGACTCTATCCCTGGTCATGCAAGTGATGCTGAAATTGTCATGCTTTGTGACCCCGTACGCAAAATGATGCCATGGTTTATTAACGCGATGTCCCCTGCCAATGTGAAGAAGAAGTCTGTCGCTCAGTTTGCGGTGAACAGAGGTAAGAAAAATGTACCAAAGAACCGAAATCCAGGAGATTGTGGTGTTTACTCTATCAAGTACATTGAGTGTCTTGCTTTGGGGTGGAATTTTGAAGGTCTATGCGACGAGAATATTCAGGTCATTCGGGAAAGATTTTGTACTGAGATATTCGATGAAGTAACACGGAAGTCACAAGTTGCATCAACTAATCCATTATCTCGGCGGTTTAAGTTTGTAATTCCTCCGCTAAATGATACTTCTGTTTGACCTCTTCATAAGTTATGACTCGTTCATTCATTTTTATTTGTAAAGCAGATTTAGTTACATGTGATGTTGTAGGTTAATTTTCATGTGATGATGCAGATTTATTTTGTATATGTTGTATATTTTGTAATGCATATATATTTGCATTAACATTGTTGTGTTGCATAATTTATTTAACTATTGCAGATTTATTTTGTGTAATTTGTATTGCAGATTTTTTTTTTTTCAGATTTATTTTCTGTTGCAGATGAAAAAGTTCAAAACATGAAAAAAAATAGAGCACTAAATAACAGAGCAAATAAAAAGAGTTCAAACATGATAAACAAACATAAAAACTTATTGAAAAACATTAATTAACAGAACATTAATATCCATCTTCATTACTAGATGATCCTCCAAAACCTCTAAAATTGCAACCCATCTTCTCAAATCCAACGTTCGGTATTCCCATTTTTTCTTCATCACTTCCTCTCTCGCCAAAATCCTCGCCCACTCGGCCTAGATATCGAAGTTTTCGGCCGATATTTTCTTTTGTAAGAGACAGATCTTTGCGTTCTTCCGCTCGTACTTGACCCTCCATTTCATTGCATCTTCTTTTGCTTTGATTTGCTGGTTCAGCATCACCATCATCGATTTGTAATGGTGATGGAGTTGTTTGATTTCCTCCGCATGCGCATTTTCATCGTTCTCCACCTCCACTACTTTTCCCTTGTCCATGATACCTGCAAAAACGCAAATAAATGAATCAAATATAATAGTCAAAAGTTTTGGTGCGAGAGTTGAATGAGAAAATAACCTGAGTTTTTAAAGATGAGAAATACTGATAAGTTTTTTAAGAGTTGCGATTGTAAACCTCGTCGTTTGGTTAACAATATGATGCCTAACAATATTTATAAGGGGTTAGAGATACATTTATGAATGGGAAGGTGAAGGGTAGCAATGTGTACGGTACGAAGTAAATAGTCCAATCAAAACACTTGTCAAATTTTGCATAATTGTTTTCGAATTATGTTTCAGATTTATTTCCTATATTGTAGATTTATTTTCATTTACATTGCAGATTTATTTTTTGTATTGCAGATTTATTTTCATTGCAGATTTATTTTCTGTACTGCAAATTTATTTTCATTTATATTGCAGATTTATTTTTTGTATCGTAGATTTATTTCTTCTATTGCAGTTTTATCTTCATTTATTTTAATTAACATAAATAAGTGACATACAAATAAAAAATTTGCAAATTACATTTGAAATCCTACATCATCAGGTCAAAACTCCTCAAACATATGTACAAGATCAAGACAAACTCTGGTTAACATCCACGTAGGCTTCTCGCCACAACGCGCCCAAGTCCTCTTCAACGAACGCATATTATCACGGAAAATCGTTCTTGCCACCATTTTAAAATAACTCCAAACAAGCAGATTATGTCGCCGTTCCCACATGTTTGTTTTCTAATCAAGAAGACATAATAAAAGGGTTATTGTTGTTGTGATGTCTATTATGGAAACTCAGATTATGATGCTTACAGCGAGTTTAAGAAACCATCGTTCCTTAAAATGATCGGGAATGGAGCGGTAAGTTGGCCACACATGAACCCATCTAGCTCTAAGAATCGCAGGGATCGCCTACACAAGATCGTGTAGAAATCTAAACCACGGAACAGTAGTTTTGTCTGGATTAATACCGAGACCAGGATTTAGAAGCAGGAGGTTTTCTCGATCAACAGAACTAAGAATGGCATTGACCCTGGCCTCTAACCCGGTTGCATAAGGAGGAACTACTGACATACCTGAATACATTACGTTTTTGAAGAGAGTATGTTACTGAAAAGTTTTTTAATAACAGAGAAATTTATAGAAGACTCGAATCTGGAGAGTTACTTTGAGGAGTTGCGATTGTGTATCTCGCCTTATGGTGTACATTTTTCTTTTTTTAACGATGTGAGATACATTTATGAATAGGAAGGTGAAGGGATTTATGGTAAAAGGTAGTAATGTGAACGGTTTCAGGTTAATAATCTAATAAAAAAACTAGTTTTGAATTTGCATATTTGTTTTTGTTCTATTGTAGTTTTATTTTTGTATCGTAGATTTATTTTTGTTTAGCAGATTTTTTTAGGTGAACTTGATCTGCATCAATTTCCTGTACTAATAGAAGCTTAGCATATTCCACACGACTCGACAAACATATATATATATAAAGATACAATAGTGGTTCATTCTCGGGGTTAGCTCTAGCAATTTCTCAGCTCCACGGGTCAATTGTGTATTCATGTTCATTGCATCTGCCCTCCTGCCCCCAAACCATCTCGTCATCATCGATCGTATAACTTCTAGAAGTCGAACAATGGGTAAAGTCCTTACCGGAGAAATTACTTTGTTCATTGTTTCAGAAATGTTGGTTGTTAACATTTTATATATGTCCCTCGGGAAATGCACGAGCGTCCACATTTTGACATCCACTTTCTCAAGGTACTCGTGAAGTTCATGGTTGATCTCTTTAATCTTGTCGTACGCGGTTTGAAATTCCACGAGTCTAAATGCATACGCAACTTGTTTAACCAAACAGAATGCTTCGTTCCCCCTGTAACGAACCAATATGTTTTTGTACAAATGGTACGTGCATATCCCACGAACAAGAATTAATTGAACATTCGTCATTTCTCCTCTTCAATTAACGATCAAAATTAGAAAAATTGAAGATGTAAGATTGGAGATGTTGACGGGTGGTTGAGGAAATTGAAGATGTCGCCGATGAAGATGTATGGAAAATTTAGATCTACATAGGGCGTACTTAAAACAGAAAACGACGTCGTATAATTTACCAAGAAAAAAAATCTGCCACAATTTTTAAAAATCTGCAATACAATCACCGCAGATTTTCAAAAATCTACGGTCAAAGGATTTAGAAAAAATTTGCGGCAAAAAATTTGCGGTAACATGAGGGTCAGATGAGTAAAAAAATAAATCTGCGGTAACGTGTGCAACAAAACTGCGGTCATTGCCGATTTAAAATAAAATTGTGGCCAAAGGAGTTAATATGGCAATTTTGGAAACTGATAACTCTGCGAGGACAAAAAACAAATCTGGAGTCAATAAAAAAATTTGCAATAAAAAACAAATCTGCAATGTAAACAAATCTGCGACGACAGAAAATAAATCTGCAGTTTAACAAAACAAATCTGTAATGTAAAGATATATGCAATGAAAATAAATGTGCAATGTAAGTAAAAATCTGTGAGAAAAAATCTGCAATGTGAACAAATATGCAATGTAATTGAAAAATCTGCGACCAAAAATCTGCGGTGACGTAGAAAAATATGCGGTGACGTAAAAATCTGCAGCCAAGTCGACAAACAAATCTGCGAAAAAAAATCTGCGAAAAAAAATCTGCGAGAAAACAAATATGCAACAGAAAAAAATATGCGATAAACAAATATGCGAAAACAAATCTGCAATACAAACAAATCTGCATAACAAAATTTCACAGATTTTTTTCGCACCGAGCAAACGCGGTGGCATTTATGTAAATACGGAGTAAATTTTTCTCTCTCCTCTATTTAATTTTTTTTCTAGCGATTTTGTTTGTTCATGACCTAGGGGTACTATCGGGTTTAACGAAAATGTTCCACCCTCCAGTAATTAACAAAAATATTGGGTTATCCGCGTCAATAAAAGCAAAAATTGGGTCAAGTACGCATTTTTGCCAAAAAAGTATACAAAGAAAAAAAGATTGGAAAATTGTTCTCAGTGTGCCTTGAATCCTAAAGTGGCTATTATGGTTATTATGTTTTCAAAAAATTTAACTTATTTTTATTTCCATTTTTCATATATAATACCATATAAGTTTTAGAAAGTTAAGTAAACAAATATACAAAAAATAGTACAATATAGAAAATTGTAATGACGATATAGGACGTAAAAAATTTTGACGGCGATTTGAAAGGCGACTCACGAATTCCTAGGTTTCTATGGTTGACCCTGCCGCTGATGCGGATCCTCCACCATCGACGGCTGCCACGGCACCTCTAGCTGACGTTTCCTCAAAGGAAACCTCCGCTGTGTCTCCTGTTACAATTATTACTCCGCCGCTTGAAGCTCAATCGGCTCTTATCCCTCCTGTCTGGGCTTCACTCATCTCTGATTTGGCTAACGCTCCCACACGTGATGCGCCAGCTTTCACTTTGCACGATGGCATCGCCACTGTCACGGTGCCAGATGATCTCATCCGCAATGCTCAACCACTCTGGTCCTCATTCCTAGTTGGCTACTTTGTTGGAGATGCTCCTCACATAGGGAAAATCCACGCAACAGTCAACAGAATCTGGAACAACTCATCTAAATCATTAAAAATTGATGCCCAATTTATACAACCTAATATTGTTTTATTTCGCATTGATTCTGATGAAATTCGCTCCCAAGTGATTCATCGGAAATACTGGCATATCTTTGACGTATTACTTGTTGTGCAGGAATGGAGTCCATCTAAGGCACACCCCAAACCGGATATGTCGTCCCTGCCAATATGAGTTGATTTCCATGGAGTACCGGACAATCTCTTCTCTGATGCAGGCCTGCGGTTTTCGGGTAACATAGTCGGAACAACAAAGCATCTTCATCCTAACACACAACGTTGCACTCGTCTCGACGTAGCCCGCGTCCGACGACGATTGCCCTTACTGGTCTCGATGTCCATGTCCCTGTTTCTTATCCATGGCTACCACCCAAGTGTGTGCAATGTGGCAATTGGGGCCACCTAGCTCGGGATTGTCGTAAGAAAGTCACAGGCCACAAGGATGCAACTAAGGAGGTATCACCTGAAATTGTTCCTACGGACCAGCCATCTATGGAAAAATACCCCATTACTGAGACCACATCTCTCATCATGACTTCAGAAGTACCAGCAACTCATAATTCACATACCTTGAATAATGCCACAGGGGCTGATCCCATTACCAACACTGGTCTCAGCAATCACTCTGTTATTACGGATCCTATACGCTCTGATACTAGTGCCACAACATCTACTCTTACAACTATTGAGGGTGACAAAGCAGTACTTCTGATCTGGACTACCATTCCAACTCATAAAAAAGTCTCTAGCCCAACTAAAGTACCGTCTGCATCACAGGACCAAACCGTTTCTCCATCACGCTACCATGTACTCACTGATCTGCCAGAAGATATAGTAGATATCGCCACTCATCCACTTACCAACTCACAAGAAAAGGAAGAAGGTCAGTTCACTGATGATGAAGAGGAAGAGATAACCCAGTAACTCCCTTCCACCAATGTGATCGCAACTCACCGGACTCGGAACAAGCCAAAACCAAAACCTATTGTTACTAAGAAAGAACTAAAGACTCAGGGATCACACAACAAACACACTAAGGCTTCCATAAGGAAGCTATAATGATTATGGATTCTCTTTTTTCATGGAACACCCGTGGTTTTAATCAAAAGTACAAGCATGATGTGGTTCGTGATTGGCTCCGTTCAGTCAAGCCCCTCCTTGGTTGTCTTATTGAAACTCGTGTTTCGGTGGACCATTTTACCTCTATTCTAGAACACGTTGCTCCGCATTGGAACTACTCTCACAATTATACTCATCATCGCCTTGGCCGAATTTGGCTAATCTGGCATCCATCTTTACAAGTTACGGTCCTCTATAGCAGTGCTCAAATGATAACTGCCCAAGTCTCCTTACCCTCAGGTCCTAAGTTCGTCATATCATGTATTTACGCATCAAACTTCTTACAAGACCGTCTTAATCTCTGGCATGATTTTCAACGCCTTCATCCCCATTTCAATCATACCCCTTGGATTGCAATTGGAGATTTCAATGAAGTGCTGAGCTCCTCTGATCATTCTCAAGGCTTTCTTCCTACTTCTCGTTACAGAGGCATGTCGGATTTTCAAAGCTGTCTCCATTACTGTGATCTCCAAGACCTTCACTCCTCCGGGCCTCATTTCACGTGGTGGAACTACTGCCCGTCTAATCCTATAGCTGAAAATCTGGAGAGAGCGGTTGTTAATGATGCTTGGATTCATTGCTTCCCAACCTCTTCAGCAAATTTTGAGACAAATGGAATTTCAGATCACTCTCGAGTTCGAGTTAGCCTCCAGTTCCCTTCAGTCCAAACCAACAACCACAAGCCATTCAAGTATTTTGACTTTTGGGCGCAACATCCTCAATTCCTCTCAGCCATTGATCACGTTTGGCACTCCTCTCCGCCGCTCCAGCACTCGCGCCTTGCCCTCCACCTTTTCCAGAAGAAACTCAAGACTCTCAAGTCCACACTTAGATCTCTTAATCGCACCGTTTACAGTGATATAAGTGACAGAGCCGCTGCCGCTCTTCAGGCTCTTAACCAAGCACAAAACACCGCACTCATTCATCCCACTCATCAACATTTTCAAGTGGCATATGAAGCTGAACATCTCTGGACTTCTTTATCACATGCTGAGGAGCAATTTTTCCGACAGAAGTCCCGTATTCATTGGCTCAACCACGGGGATAAAAACACCAGCTTCTTCCACCGCATCTCAAAAGCTCGCACCTCCCGCAATTCAGTTCGACAGCTCACGGATAATGAATGCAACTTGGTCACCACACCCACCGGAATCAAATCAGTGGCTGAGCACCACTTTTGTGACTTCCTTCAAACTAGACCCTCAAATGTCACTTCTCCATGTTCTGATTACATAACTGACTTACTTTCTTTTCGGGTTTCAGGTACCCAATGTCCTATGCTGGTAGCGCCGGTCACAATGGAGGAAATCACGAAAGTTATCTTCTCAATGGCCACTAATAAAGCACCAGGTCCAGATGGTTATCCAATCGAGTTCTACCGGGCAACATGGACTATCATAGGCCACAATCTAATTGTTGCAATTCAATCTTTTTTCCTATATGGCTTCCTCCCACGTGGTGTTAACGCAACCCTCTTGGCTCTTATTCCGAAACATGATGACCCAACAACAATGAAGGACTACAGGCCCATCTCGTGCTGCAACATTCTCTACAAAGTGATCTCCAAAATCATATCCAACCGCCTGAAAGTCATTCTTCCTGACCTGGTTGAACTAAATCAAAGCGTGTTTATCCAAGGACGTCTACTACTGGAGAATGTTCTCCTTGCCATGGAGCTTGTTAAAGATTATCACAAGACCTCCATCCCTCCAAGAAATGCAATTAAGTTGGATATATCGAAAGCTTTCGATACAATAGAGTGGGATTTCATTATGACAGTCTTGGAAGTGATGGACTTCCCAACGCAATTCATACATTGGATATACACTTGTATCTCCACTGCGATGTTTTCAGTATCCGTCAATGGTGATCCAACGGGCTACTTCTCTAGCGCCCGAGGGATTCGCCAAGGTTGTGCCTTGTCTCCTTACTTATACGTCATCGCTAATAATGTTTTGTCATTGTGTCTAAACAGGGCCGCAGTCGAAGGGCGTTTCCGCTACCACCCTTCTTGTCACTCACTCCAACTTACCCATTTAAGCTTCGCAGACGACATCCTCGTGTTTACAGATGGCTCAACCTCATCATTACGTGGCGTTATGGCTACAATGCAGCAGTTCAGCTCATTCTCTGGCCTATTCGTAAACACCGCTAAGTCGTCCCTTTACGTAGGAGGCCGCCCAACTTCGGTTCAACACATAGCCCAAGAACATGGTTTCACCATTGGCACACTACCTATTCGATATCTGGGGTTACCTCTCACCACCAAATCTCTTTAGCCACAGGATTATGAACCTCTCATTGACAAGATCCGCTCCCGCCTCCTATCTTGGTCTAATAAATGCCTTTCATATAGTGGTCGTTTACAGCTTATTAAATCTGTTATTCGTAGTATTACTAACTTCTGGCTCTGATGACTCTGAATTTTCACGGTTTTTACTTATCAATTA
>OVAV01002776.1:0-10028 GCA_900406375.1 Iberis amara
TCTTGATGGAAATGGCAACTTTGGAATGTAAGGTGGTGGGATAAAAGGTGTTCTTTTTCCTTTGAAATAGATGGCTTTCCAGCAAAAACAGGCTCGACTCTGATTGTTGACTCTGGTTTCGTCCACCTCAAAGCATCAGTATTTGCAGAATCTGCAATTTGATCTTCATTTAGACCCAAATTCCCCCAAACTTGAATTTCACTGTTCCCAGTGATGTGAGTAGGACAATGTTGATCAGGTAGGTCGTGGGTATTCTCCAAGAAGATGGCATTGACTTGTGCAAAGTCCTTTGGATTCTGAATAGCTTTCCCTGGAAGTTGGCCATTTGGTTT
Organism: Iberis amara; assembly: GCA_900406375.1. Lineage (NCBI taxonomy): Eukaryota > Viridiplantae > Streptophyta > Magnoliopsida > Brassicales > Brassicaceae > Iberis > Iberis amara. The sequence goes on from OVAV01002776.1 coordinate 333, forward strand.
TGGAAGAGAAACAGACTTGCTTTCCAAAGAAGTTACCCTTCAGTTCAAAGTTTCTATCTTCGCATAGATAGCATCAAATGAGCAATCCATCTTGTTGTTCAGTTCAACAATCTTCTTAGAAGTCTCCATAGCACCATTGGCTTGACCTTGAAGAAGTTGATGCAACATAGCTTCCACATTAGATTGTTGAGGTTGTGGTGCAAAACTAGGAGGTGCACTCATTGGTTGTTGTTGGAAACCACGTTGAACTTGTTGGTGAGGAACAAAGTGTTGATTCTGTCCATATGGAATGAATGGCTTGTTTTGTTGTGAGTAGCTTTTGTTGTAGCCACCTTAATTGTGAATGTAGCTTTTTTCTTCTTGTTGATAATCCATTCCATTTTGAACTTGTTCTTCCTCACTAATGAAGTGTACTTGATGTTGTTGGGCTAGAGGTACCTTATCAAGTTTATCGTTCAAAGCTTGGATCCCATTCTTATGAGTTGCCCTAGAATCAATGCTTCCCTTAGCACTTCTATCATAGTCATCATTGTAGTTCCCATCAGATTGTGCTAAGTTGTCCACCAACTCCCAACCTTCATCAACCTCTTTGTTTAGAAAGCTCCCATTGCTGGCTGTATCAAGTAACATTCTCATCTTGGGAAGGGCTCCTCTATATAGTGTGCTCATAAGGGATTCATTGGTGAACCCATGATGTGGACACTACAAAGTGTAACCCTTGAACTGCTCCCAAGCTTCACAAAATATTTCTGCATTCTTCTGAGCAAAGCCGGAAATCTCATTGTGAAGTATAGTTGTTCTTGAATTGGAGAAGAACTTGGCTAGAAATGCCTTCTTGCAATCATTCCAAGTAGTGATGGAGTTCTGAGGAAGAGCCTTCTCTCATTGATGGGCCTTGTCACCTAGAGAGAATTGGAAAAGTCTCAGCTTGAAGGCATCTTCACTTACTCCATTGATCTTTGTTAAGCTACAAAGCCTGTTAAACTCATCTAGATGGTCCAGGGGGGTCCTCCATTGGTAGTCCATGAAACATTTTCCCTTGAACATGACAACCAAGCTATGCTTGATCTCGAAGTTGTTGTTGTTGACAGTAGGAGGCACAATCCCATGCCTTTGAATATGGGTGTTGGGTGCATCACCAGCGCTAATAGGTCTGTTAGGCGGTGGATTAGCCATTGGTGGAGGTGATGGGGGACCTTGATTATCTACTCTGAGGGTGGCTCTAATCTCTCTTAACTGTCTCTATAACAAGTTGATGTTGTCAAGATGGCGGATAAGATTCTTGTTTCCTTTTGATCGAGTTTGCATACAGAATTTCACTGACTTCGGCAGCTGAGGTGGATTTCGTCCGCCTTAGAGAATCAGAAAGTTGTGAATGTACATGAAATGCAAAGACAGAAACAGAGCACAAAGTGAGTAATCAAAGTAAATAGAAAACGTACTTGAGCGCAAATAGATCCAAAATCCAGAATGTAACAAACAAACACCCAATTGGCAACGGCGCAAATTGATAGTAAGATTTTTCAGTGTTTAACTACTTCAATTCCTAATGCACTATCATTGTCATCGCAGTACAATAGGTTATCAATCCAAATGGGTGATGCTATTAACCAATCAAGATGCAATCAGATTCTATTGATTCAAGCCAAGTAATTAAGAAGGTAAACTAACAATCCTAAACGAACAGAACAAACACAAGAACTAAAATGCATAAACAAGACATAACAAGATAAACGATATGCAGAACAAGTGAGTAAATGAGACTGGAATCAAATCAGAGAATGAAAGTTCCTAAGAATGGCGATAATTGATCAATGATCCTCCGAAACCTACCTAGATGCTTCACATACCTCAATCATGAGCTAATCCTTAGACAATAGATTCAAAAACAATCAAATTCAATATCATAACATATTTTTTTGTAACATTCTTTGGACCACAACGGGAATAACATAAAAATACATAGTAGATATTTTTATTTTTATTCTTCAAAAAATAAAATTTAATTTAATTGTGAACTTGATAATAAATTTAACTTTTGTCCTATGTGTGAGAAACACGTTTTTTGAGATTTTTAGTTTATTTTTAAGTTTATTTTGATGCATTTATTTTAATTTTTGTTTTTTTAAAAATTGATATATTTAATGATATTTATCTTTGATAAAGAAGTATAGATATCCATTTATATTGTACATATATTTGTTTATATTCTCTACTTTTTATTTTTCATACTTTTTATTATTAAATAAAAACTAATAATTAGGTGGTGTTCATTGGGCTGTACTCTTTTTCTTATTACCAGTTTTGTCCCACAGTATTTTCTGGTATTGTGTTTTAACGAGGCACCCATGAGCACTCACCACACCTAAAAGCCTCTTTTCATCTATTTTACTATCAGGTTTCTCTCTTTAGACAAGCTCCTTTTACTTTGTAAATGTAAACTCCTCACCTTTTGATTAATAAATTTAACATTTAATAAAAATAATAATAATAATAATAATTATATAATGTTAAATTAATAGTAAATATATTTTTCTACATATGTCATGATTAAAATTTTAAAATTCGGACATATATTACATAATCTATATTCTTTGTAAAAAACTCACAACAAATGCAAAAAATAAGTAGTGGACAAAAAACATAATAAATATACTAAAAACTAATAAATTATAATGGTAAAACTCTTATTTATAGATGTCTAATTTAAATTTTTATTTGGGTTAATTCAATTTTTTTGGTTAAAATCAATAATCAAATCAAACATAACAAAATACTAGAATATTTTTTATTTTAAAATTTAAATATAATAATGTACTTCATAACATAATTTTTTGTAACATTCATCTTTGGACCACAACGAGAATAACATAAAATACATAGTACATATTTTTATTTTTATTCTTCAAAAATAAAAATTTAATTTAATTTTGAACTTGATAATAAATTTAACTTTAGAAATTTTAACATGATAAAAATTGAATGTAGTTTAAATTTGTAATGATTAAAAATATCAGTTTATAATATTTCTAATTTTTACTATGCTATAAATTAGATCTAAATTTAAATTATCAACACATTTAAAACAATAAACAATAATATTTGGGATAAGTATTTTCTTATTAAACTTATCTCGTGCAAAGCACGAAAAATATAAACTTTATATATATAGCCCATTTTACAACCATTCAGCACAAATCTACAAATCAGAAAAACATCTAGCCCAAACTTTTTAATCCAGGTGGCCTTTCAAGAGCCCAAGACTGGGCCCAAACCATAAAAAAAAGGAGAACTCTCCTTGTTTCTCCGCCGCTGATTAGCTATAGACTCGCAGGTATGCCACTCCGAAGACCCGACGATGAAGACTGAAACGGAGGTCACACCTTCACCCACGCGGGACTTCGGTTGCTGGCAATGAGGAAGAAACTGATCAGAAAAAGTCACGACGAAGATAGGAGAAGGAAGGGTAGGATTCCGGCTTGAATTGGGAATGAGCTGAGATGCCTTCGAACCCATACTCACGATGGCTGCATGCGGATTTGGTTCCCGCACCTCCGTAGTGATGCTAACATCTCTCTTTCCTCTAGCAAGTTATCCCATAAAAAAGCCTCGAGGTCCTTCCGCTCCAGCCCCGCCGACTTCCAAGCTCCTTCAACGCGACAAATCTGGCCTGAACCACCACCGATAAGCGACTATAACCACAAACCAGAGCCTCAATGAACCCAGGTGAGAGGGAAGATGCATATCTGAGGAGAGAAAGGACGAAAGGAAGAAAATGGGTGAGCTTGCCGCCGTTTGATCTCGCCGGCGAGTCCCGGGATCGTGGTGCACAGAGATGTGGTCAAAGCGCTGGAGTTGAAGCTCGCCTGTAACCCTACCCGTCGTAGGTCTCCAACAGAGATGAAAGAGAGAGTTGGGAGAGAAAGGTTAGAGGAGAGAGAAAGTTCCAAGATATAGATATTTTCGACCATCATATTCCTCAAAAGTTCTATTAGTGTTTGTAAACTAACTTTCGGAGCTAGAACTTTTTTTGACTGAGGACATATGAATAGACTAAAAATATATAGTTTATAACTATAGAAAAATACATCTATAAATAAATTTTACATCGATTTATAGTTTACACATTATTTTTTATCCACCATATCATTTGTTACATCTTCAATATTATTGTTCGATGTAACAAAGTCACTGATTAATTACTTGATAATTATAATTATGTTTATTCTATAATCTTCAAAGTATCCCATAAAAGTATCAAGAATCCATAATTCACCTATTCCAATTACATATAATTTCAATTACATAAGGAATTAGAAGATAATAGAATCACAATCTCAATTTCATAAAAAAGTTAACTTATGTGTCTTAAATCTCATAACCAAGACAATTTGAAGGTGTTAGACATTTTTTTACGACAGAGAAGAGAGAAAAATGTGTGTACGATTTTTTCTTGTAAAATTATTTATTAGTTAATTTATGGGGATTTCTCAAAAATACCATATTTTTAAAAATGTATTCCAAAAATACCACACACTACCAATTGTTCCAAAAGTATCACAAAACTTTTTTATTCCAAAGATATCACAAATTTATAATATGAAATTTAAACCTTAAACCTCTAAAACTAAATGTTAAACTTTCAAAATTAAACCATGACCCCTTCAAAACTAAACCTTAAACTCTAATTAGTGAACCCAAACCCAAAAAATTAAAATATAAATCCTTAAAATACAACTTTTAGATTTGTGTTATTTTTGAACAATATTTTAATGATATTTTTGAATAATCGTGAATGTGTGGTATTTTTGGAATATAAACTTATTTTTGTGGTATTTTATGGAAGAACTCTTACTTTATTACTTATTTTATTCTAATTGTGTTTAACAAAAAAAAAACTCAATTCTAGTATAACACAAATCATAAATATTTTTAACAGGTTTGAAATATTAATATACTTAGAATTATTTATATTATACATAATATTGAATTATTTTTTATAAAAACTCAAGTGGGGTCAGCGGACCCCACCTTTTTTGAGCTTTCTCATTGTTTAATGAATAAGGTAACAAGTATTTATGTACAAGACTACAAATATGTAACTACTCTTTTAACACTATTAACTAACTTAACAAATTATATGTTAATAGTCCCTCAAAATGGTGTTAAACCCATTTTGGAAATGAGTTTATTGAAAAGACTAGGATATAGTGACTTGGTTAAACAATCTGCCTTTTGACCCAAAAAAAAGTTAAACAATCTGCTACATGATTTTATGAAGTAACATGTAAAGTCTTGAATAATCCACCCATCAACTTCTCTAGGTCAAAATGACATAGAACCTCAATATGCTTTGTCCTTTCATCGAAAATTGGATTCATAGCTATATGTAATGTTGTTGTACTGTCACAATAAAGGACTGGAACTGAAGAAGAAGATACACCAATATCAGCAAGCATATGAGACAACCAAACCAAGTCCTTTGTAGCATCAGATAATGCCCTATATTTTGCCTCTGCAAAAGATAAAGAAATAACCTGTTGTTTCTTAGTTCTCCATGAAATCAGAGAATTGCCAATGAATAGATAAAAACCAGTAATTGATATCCTTGTATCCATGCATTGTTCTCAATCAGAATCACAAAAATCTTAAACTTGGGTCCGACCTTGGGTGTCATTGCGGCCTGTCTAAGTTTGTACTCGGCTAGGAAGCAGAGTCGTGACTATTTTTGGCATCCACAGATTGTGGATATTCCATAGGGAGTCGAGAACTTGATGCCTAAGTGGTAGGTCGATAGGACTGCCTTCATGGAGTTTATCCAAGGTGTTTCCATGATCACGTTATAGATGGCAGGATGGTCAACTACCGCAAAATCGACGATTATTGTGATCTCTTTGGCTACGACCGGGAGTTGAGTTGATCCAAGAGTCATGGTTGTTGTCCCGGAGAAGCCAGTGCGTGGTTTTGGTGTGGGCGTGACTTCGGATAAATTGATGCTCATATGATTTAGCATATCGCAGAAGATCACGTTCACGGTACTTCCTGCGTCGATGAGGATCCTTGCGAATTCGAGGTCTTTTATGACGAGATCGATTACGAGGGGGTTGCTATGTGGTGTGTCGATTCCGACAGTTAATTAATTAACTACAAAAAGGATTTATTGTGACGATATTTTGTTACAAAAAATTTTCGACACAAATTTGTGATGTTTTATTTACGGTTTTATGACAAATTTATGTTTGTCACAAATTTGTTATTGTTTAGTAATAATATTATGACAAAATTTGTAGTCACTAAAATTTATCACAATTAAAGACGTAATCATTACGTTAAATTAGTCGTAACAGTTGTGATTTTTTTCACTGAAATATAGTCACCAATTAGAGACAAAACTATGACAATTATGTGCGTTGCAATTTGTGATATTACATTTACTAAACATGATACGAATTAGTGACAAATTGTTTTATTATAAATACTTATGTCATGGTATTAATAATTGGATGCAATGAGTTGTTAGTGATGTGTTTTTTCATTAGACTAATTGATAAATTAACATCCATAAATTCTTGTGTTTTGGCATTAGACCAATGCATGTGTATTTTAACTAGATGAAGTCACAAAAAAAAAACAATAAGCATGTGTTTGTGAGACTCACATTCCGAAAATTATCAACCACAACCGTCAGTTCAAACTTCAATGATATTTGAAAGTAAAAAAGTTTTATTTTTTATTAATTAAGCTATTATCTTTTATACAAAAAACACTAATAACATGCGTATATTAGAGTAATATAAAAAGTACATTTAGGAAACAACAGTTGGAATTCATACATATTTATAACAATTTATAAATATAAATTATGAATTCAATTTCCAGGATTCGTTCAAATAATGAATCAGATATAAAATTTTTAGGGTATGGTATATACCTGATAATTACGCAACGAAATTATGATTTGAACTTTCGATGTTATTGAGCACTCCAAACGTTGTGCCTTTACCAATATCCACACACACAAACTGGATCAATACGGGATGCTACTACCGCTGAGATAAAATTTTAAAGTGTTTTAGGTTTAGCCATTTTATTAAAGAAAATTTTTCTGAAAAAGCTATCCGCCTCTCAAACTCACAAGTAATATATATACTTATACATTGAGCGGCGATTAAAGAAAATTACGTTAACTTAATGTCAACCTAGTGTCAACATGATTACGTTACCACACGTAATGGGCATCATGAAAATCCAATTCATAATTGGACTCGTTAATTAACGTGTTGGGCCATTATACAATCCAATTCATAATTAGACTAGTAATGTTTTTTTTTCCTTCTCTTTTCTTTATAAAATATATATATCATATATATTTAATTCTTTAAAACAAGAAAACTGATTAATCAAAATTAATTCAACTAATATATATTTATAATCCAGCTTGTTTAGGTGTGTGACCCAATAAGATTGTACAATATTAGTAATAAGTTTCTTAAACTCATAGATTAGAAGCGGTTTCTAGCAAAACATTATAACCACCTAATATTATACAAATGTCAAACCTCGACATTACAACTTTACTTTAAGAAGTACAAATGATTTCAGGACATTCCCAACAATCTCCCACTTGTACTGGAATCATCAATTTATATAATCATTTTGTCTCTATATCTCAATCTAAGCTTAAGGCAAGAAATTGTCATCCTTAATAAGCCAGATCAAGTTTATCAAACTCTGATTTATACTGATTAAACAAGCGACTGACATTCACCTCGTTTGAGCACGACCATGCATTTCGTAGTACCAAATATTCGATAGGCCAAGAGATATTTATCTCCCATTATATAGGAGGGACAACTCCCATCTTGTTTTATCCATGTTCCTTACACAATTCATAATACGCCCAATCAATGTCTTTATAATCACCTGTTACGGCTGACGTTTAACAAAGTCAAAGCGAACTAGTCCATGTATAAGAAAACATGACAAACTCAGGTCAAAGGACTATACTTTATAGTTGCAATGAAAAACTCTTATGACACTCATATAATAATCTTGTAGAGTTTTTCATAACGGGTCAGTCCAATACTGTGTTCTCCAACACATACTTATGTGATTGACTTTAATACTACATATTAATGACTCCACGAAACTTAGTCATCAGTCACCTCACATATTAGTCATTTATGGTTACTAATGTCCCATTTTAACAACCTTGACTAGGGACCACAATAATTTATATCATCTTTCAGTCATAGGCTTTCATGATCAAGTCACATACTTGATGACCTATAAGAATGATATAAATTATTTTGGGACAAATTGTTTTATTATCCAATAATCAAATAATATTGAAACAAATTTTATTAATTTGAAAATAATATCAAATGTATAAAAACATGAACATCATATCATAAAATAGAAACTCTCACTAGAATCAAATTACATCTTAAGAAATCTAATGCCAATAGCCACAGTATGACTTTCATGCTTAGACGTTGGAAGAGGCTTAGTCAACGGATCAGCAACGTGTGCATCTGTTGAGACTCTGCTAATCTTTACATCTCCTCTATCAATGATTTCACGTATGAGGTGAAATCTCCTTTGAATATGTTTAGATTTCTAGTGTGATCTAAGCTCCTTTGCTTGAGTAATAGCTCCATTGTTATCACAATAGAGATCTATTGGACCAGAGATACTAGGAATCACACCTAATTCAGTAATGAACTTCTTAATCCAAACAACTTCCTTTGCTGCATCAGATGCAGCAATGTATTCATCTTCAGTTGTAGAGTCTGCCATAGTACTTTATTTTGAGCTTTTCCAACTCACTGCTCCTCCATTAAGACAAAAGATAAATCCAGATTATGATCGGAAATCATCTTTGTCTGTCTGAAAGGTGGCATATGTGTAACTTCTCACAACAAGTTCATCACTTCCTCCATATATCAAGAACTTATCCTTAGTATGTCTCAAATACTTAAGAATGTTCTTGACTGCAGGTCCATTGACTCTCACCTGTATCTGATTGGTATCTACTAGTCACGCTCAAAGCACATGCAACATCTGAACGAGTACAAATCATGGCATACATAATAGATCCTATTGCTGAAGCATATGGAATTCTACTCATGCGCTCTCGCTCATCATGTGTTATAGGGCACTGAGTCTTGTTGAGAGCTATGCCATGAGACATTGGTAAAAAGCCTTTCTTAGAATCATGCATATTGAACCTGTGCAAGACCTTATCTATATAAGTTTCTTGACTTAGTCCAATTAGCCTATTAGGCCTATCTCTATAGATCCTTATTCCAAGTATGTATGTAGCTTCTCCCATGTCCTTCATTGAGAAACAACTTCCTAGCAAAGTCTTAACAAACTGAAGCAAAGGAATGTCATTTCCAAGGAGTAATAGGTCATCAACATATAGCAAAAGAAACACAATTGCGCTCCCACTAGTCTTCTTGTAAACGCAAGGTTCTTCTTCGTTTCCAATAAAATCAAACTCTTTGATTGCCTCATTGAAACGAAGATTCCAACTCCGAGATGCTTGCTTCAGCCCATATATAGAGCGATGAAGCTTACACACCTTCCCAACATTTTCTGGACTTGTGAATCTTTCAGGTTGTGTCATGTACACATCCTGTTCCAGATTTCCATTGAGGAAAGCTGTTTTCACATCCATTTGCCAAATCTCAT
>OVAV01002777.1:0-10733 GCA_900406375.1 Iberis amara
ATAAATATATATATATATATATATATATATATATATACCTAATTCTTTCATTATTTATGAGAATTTTAAAAATCTGGTGATATTTTCAGTAATAAATTAGAATAAGCTTGGTTCGTACATATGTGATATATGTCTACTTTCTCTTTACTTAGCTAGGTTTTCTCAAAATTTTAATATATTCACTAAAATTATTTTCGAGTAAAATTTATTTTTGATTAAATATTTTTTCAAAAGTTATATTTTTCTGACACCAAAGAGTAATACTTTTACATTATTTTTCAAGAAATAGAAACACATGACATGTTGCTGACAATAAAATGTAAATTATAAATTGTGCATGCATGTCGTAGATATTTTGGATTTTAAGAAGTTAGTGAGTTATACACACCAAAGTGTTAAGACATTTCTAAAATGGCAACAAAGAAAACAATGACGTTAACATGAACATGCATAAAGCTTTTCTCTTTTAATTTATTTTCATGTTCATAAAAAGCTTTTCTCTTTTACCTTTTTAATATTCATCTCACACGTGCAAAGCGTGTGGATCGAAGATCTAAATTTCTAAAAGATGAAAAAACCCAAAAGGCTTTCTGTAGTGTCTAATCTATCTATATATGCTTTTCTTCATGTTCTGTCTATTTCCTTCTAAGTGGATAAAATAACTAATATCCAAAAAAATTAGCACAAACCAAAGTTTAAAAAAAAAAAAATGAATTATCCAAACTAATCGAATTTTATCAAAATAAATGAATTTTTTTATTATATATACTTATATAGAAATAAATAATACTATTTAAAATAATTTTTATTTTTAGGCTTATTATGGATTTTTGTCAAGAACTGAATAAAAACCCAAATATATGAATATATATATATGAAACAACTAAATATATTATCTGAATGAGTATAAAAGTTTATTATTCAAATAACCGGAACTAAATTCGAACCGTATCAAAACTTTAGAAACTGAACCAGTCCGAATTAAAATTATAAAAAATATTCAAAACATATACTAAATTTTTATTTCCAAAGTAATAATACCCAAAAAACCGAACCAAAACCAAAGTCCACCTCTACTTTTCTACATGCAGAATAAAACTGAAACATACTAAAAAATATTCATTTCCTTATTACCATATTTCTTCAAATTAAGGTTTAGTGGTTTTCTTTGTTTGACGATATGGTTTATCTTTATACTTTTTTAACAATTTAGTATATCTTTATACTCCAAACAAAGAAATTATTATATCTATAAACTAATAAAGATTCATGTCCTTGTTAACAAGTTCTTCACCAATTTAGGGTTTAGTGGTTCATTCTTTACCAACTTGGTATATCTCTAAACCCCACAAATTGGAATTATATATGAAGAAGGAAAAATTATATTCATTTCCTTGAAAAATAGGTTTTCACATTACTGAAGGTGTGAATACACATTTAGGATTTGATCAAATAATTAGGTGATAAAGACAAAATAAATACATTTAATAAAGATGTAGGTTCATATTCGTAATTTATTCCCTTATATTGAATAAATTGCTTTCCAGCAAAAACAATACGTAGTGGGACCTTTTCATCATAGACTATAAAATATACAGATTCGATCTACTTAGTTGTGGAACAAAGTCATTATAAGAATATATATATATATATATACACATATATATATATACACTACAAAAAGAAAAAAACACATCTATTTTCGATTAGAGGAAAATTTTATCAAAAAATCAATTTACGATGATTAAAAAAAAAATTCGATGGACATGGTTAGAATTAAGAAAAATCGACCGATTTTATTATTTTCAATATAGTTAAATATATTATTCAACCAAATTTTATTTTCAAACATTTAAAATCGACTGCTTTTATTTCGCCGAAAACAATTTTTTTCTAACAATATTTTGAAGAATATGCTCGAAAATTAGCTAAAGAAAGTGGCTAATTGGTGTTGCATTTGATATTTTCAATAATCAAATTGTTAAAATTTAATATTTGACCATCTTTTGCAAAAGTAAAGTATGTAAGAAGGATGGTTGATTCTCTTAGCCGTCTTGTGGTCAAAAGTTTGATATTCCTTATCAAATATACGGTTTAAAGTGGACTAACTTAAGAAATTAATATTTTTAATTGTCACAAAATTGTATTTCAAGTGGATATATCAAACTACTTGTCTTTTGGTCGTCAATTTCAAACTTATATATTTTGTATGTAAGGTTTTTTAAAGAGATTAGAATTGGATCTAAACGTAAAAGTCATAAAACATGTGGAGCATATGCATGTGATGAAGCAACTTGTTTTCGTCATTACTCTACCTTTTCAAACTCTCATGTCACTGTTAATATATGTTTTGACACTAAAACATTCACAACGAAGTAATTAATTATATAGTGAAACTTATTTTAAATTATAATGTCGATACTATACTAATTTATTTAAAATTTATTAATTTATAGAAAGATAAATTACACAAAAAATTAAATATAAAACCTAAAAATATTAATTTTAGAAAAATGTTAACTAATCAAATATTAATTTATATATTTCAGTTGATAATAATTGTTTATAAAATATGGGTTGGGTTGGTGTAGTGGAAGAAACGGCCAAGGAGGAGGATTTACTGGAATCACGGACGGTGGTGGGACCACCACACAAGGTTATAGTAAAGGTGGGCCTGAAGGTGGTGGTGACAGCGGCGGCGGCGGTGGTCTTTTCTCGATGATATTTGGTAGTAATAACAGTGCGGCGGCAGTTTTGAAGCCGGGACAAGTTTGGTCATTATTATTTACGATTATTTTACTTTGGTATTTTCCACACCATACTAGATGATAAAATTTCATAATTGGTTCAAGGGTTAATATTATTTATGAAAAAAATATAGAAAACGAATATTACATATAATATATATATAGGTATATACATGCATTTGCAAGTTGTAGAAAATTGGAAATATGTGAAATATTTTTATTCTTGATTTGATGGCTAAAACTTTTTTGGTCCCAAATTGGAGCTCTTCTATTGGCTATAAGAATCTTCGTATAGTGTTTGTGCTATTTTATTTTAGTTATATGTAGTAACATTTTTTTTTCTTATAATCCCGAAACTATTATTGATATTAGAAAATGAGAACTAAGAGAAAATGAGGAGCAAAGCTTATCTTCTTCCTTTGTTGACTTCTTAAAATTATTAAATAGTTTTTTTTTGTCCTCTTCGAATTATCAATTATGATCTTTCTATTCCAAAATCCCAAACTTTGACTAAACAAATTATCCACTTGTAAATTTTCGGACTTACTTTGTATTGATTCTTATTGTATTTTGGCGACTTCTATTATACAAAATTAGATAAAAGATCAAAACTTAATGATAATGAAGATTCCGATATGCCAAAAAGTTAAAAACAGCTACAAAATCAGTCCTTAATTAGAGCCTGAGTTACGACCAGAGAGGCTAAGAAACAGAATCCCAAAGACTTAAAGAGACATCTTATAATGTTCAACTAGATAGAGAGATAAGACTTGATTATATTTACTGATCAATCCATGATTTTTTTTGTTTACCATTCGGATTTTTTTTTTTTTCCAATTCACCAAGCCGAGCCACTCGATGATGGCGCTCCAGCGCCCCAAGCATTGTCCGCAGCTTCTTTACCCGGTTTAGAATCATCGTTCGGCTTTCTGTTCCAACCGTCATTGCTGTTTCCGGTATTCGCCTGTTCGTTACTGGTTCCCCAAGCCACACCACTTGAAGATGATGCTCCTGTGTTTGGTTTACTGCCCCATGCATTGTTGACAGCTTCTCCGCCCGTTTTAACATCATCGTTGGACTTGTTGTTCCAGCCACCATTGTTGTTTCCGGTATTAGCCTGATCGTTACCGGTTCCCCAAGCTGCTTTCTTTTCGTTTCCGGATTTGTTATCCCAGCTAGACCAGTTTCCTCCTCCACCACCACCACCAGAGATTACATCGGATGGTTTTTTCCAGTCTGATCCACCACTTTGATCGCTCTTCCATGAAGTTTCTTGATTGTCTTTTTTCCAGCTAGATGATTGATCCCTATCATATGAGCGTCCTCCATCTCTACCTCCCGATTGGTTTCTACCTCCACGATAACCTCCTCGGAATCCTCCTCCTCCTCGTCTTCCACCAAACCCACGACCACCACTTTGTTCACCCCACGGTTTAGAACCGCCATCACCTTGTTTTGACAAGCTCGATCCACCGCCATCGTTCTGCTTACCCCAGGTAGAACCACCACCACCACCATCTTGTTTACCCCAGCTTGAACCACTCCCTCCACCATCTTCCTTGCCCCAGCTAGATCCACCACCACTGGCATCATTCTTTTTTCCCCAGCTAGAACCACCACCACCACCACCACCACCACCATCATTCTGTTTGCCCCAGGCAGATCCACCCCCTTCACCATCCTGTTTACCCCAGCTTGAACCACCCCCAGCACCATCTTGCTTGCCCCAGCTTGATCCACCACCACCGGCATCATTTTTCTTTCCCCAGCTAGAACCACCACCACCCGCATCATTCTGCTTGCCCCAGGCAGAGCCACCTTCTTCACCAGCCTGTTTACCCCAGCTTGAACCACCACTGCCACCGTCTTGTTTGCCCCAGCTTGATCCACCACCGCCAGTATCATTCTGCTTGCCCCAGCTAGATCCACCACCACTAGCATTATTCTGCTTGCTCCAACTAGATCCACCACTAGTATCGTCATTCTGTTTACCCCAGCTTGAGCCACCCCCACTACTGTTGTCTTGCTTTCCCCAGCTAGATCCTCCACCTGATTTACTCCATGGAGCGGGTTCCTACCACCGTTGGAAAAGGTTTATAACCATTGGAAATGAACAAATATGAGACTTCAAAATATTTACAGTAACACAATGGAAAAGTTTCTTTTCTGAACTAACCTCGTTATTACCAAAGGATCTTCCCCTCCCAAACTGGTCTCTGCCACCTCGACGTCCTCCTCTCCCACGAAACCCACGTCCTCCCCTATCAAATGTTTGCTCCGAGTTCCCTCCATCATCCTTCTTACCCCATGATGATCCTCCATCGTCCTTTTTACCCCAAGATGATCCTCCGTCATCCTTTTTACCCCACGTCGATCCTCCTTCATCCTTCTTACCCCAAGACGATCCTCCTTCGTCCTTCTTACCCCAAGATGATCCTCCATCGTCCTTTTTACCCCAAGTCGATCCTCCATCATCCTTCTTACCCCAGGACGATCCTCCTTCCTCCTTACCCGAAGACAATCCTCCGTCATCCTTCTTACCCCACGTTGATCCTCCGTCATCCTTCTTACCCCACGATGATCCTCCATCATCCTGTTTACCCCACAATGTTCCTGTTCCTCCATCATCTTTTTTACCCCACGACGTTCCTGCTCCTCCATCAACTTTTTTACCCCATGAAGATCCACTGTCAGGTTCAACACGTGAAGATCCTCCCTTATCACCCCATGAAGACCCACCATCAGGTTTCCCCCAGCCAGAAGAACCATCATTTTTCTCCCCTGAACCAAATCCTCCACCTTGATTACCCCAAGCAGATCCTTCATCTCCTTTCCCCAAACCTGATTCAGATCCCCCTTTCTTGCCCCAAGAAGATTCTTCTTTCTTATTCGATTCAGATTCTTCAACTAGCTTACCCCACCTCGAGCCCACATCTTGCTTATCACCATCAGAGCTTCCACCTTGCTTACCCCATGCACCTGAATCTTCAACATTGGAACTAGAAGCTCCCTGTTTTCCCCAAGAAGATTCAACTTTTGAAGCACATGCATCTCCCCAACTACCAACAGTGTTAACTTCAGAAGCAGGTGTTTTACCCCAGGAATTCCAACCACCAGGTTGATCACTAGAAGAGGCAGGTTTGTTCTCAGCTGCTGCATTGCCCCACGTTGAAGTGTTATCATCTGGTACTTTCAGCTCCTGAGATTTCAAAGTCAGAACCTTTGCGACTCCTAGAAGCTATAAAGAGGTAAATATAAAAGTTCCAAGACTTACCGAGACATCAGATGCAGGCTTACTGCCCCATGCGCTCCTGTAATGGAAAATGAAAATCAAAATTTAGGATAGAGATTTAGGCAACAAATCAGCTTAGAAAGAAATTTATATTATTAACAAACTTCTCACAACACGGTCAACGAGTGAAACATTCAATATTGAGACCTCATGCCTCAAATACCAAGACGTGAATTACAGGGGGAAAAAAAAATCAAACGATGATGGATGCAAGACAAAGTTTAGTTAAAGAAAGCCCATCAAGCATATAATTTGTTTAAACCAAAGCAATTAAATCTGAATGAACTCAATCCAATTACAAAGAAAATCTAACCGCAACCAAGGAGACCGTATCTAATTTTAGCTTCAGAACTAGGAAAATATACTTACAAGTCAGCAGAAGCGCCTCCTAAGTTCCAGGTACTACCCTCTCCTGACGTGCCTGCACCTTTCGCCCAGTCTATTATAAGACAAAGAAGAAGTTATTTGGAAATAAAATCTCTAATCACATAAAAAAGAGTGGAACAGATTATAACATCTTCTAGTTAAGCACAAAGCCGGGCATACTGTAGGTACTTGCAGCCAACTGAAAGTTAATATGAACATGGAAAGAAACACCAACCTCCAGAGCTGCCTTCTGTTACAAGCATATCAAAGGGTTGAAAGGAACCAGCCCCAGCATCCACACTATTATCGCAACAGACAACGTGTAGAAGAAGTTAGCATTTGACAAAAAAGACCAATGAAAGACATAGATACACAGAGGAAGAAAAGAGTCTAAGCAGAGTATTTAAGGAGATTACATAGGAACTTACCTTGTACTTAGCACAGAATTTCTGTCTCGAACCTCAGCAAGGTGCTCACTTTTAACTGAAGTTCATCATTGAAAAATTTCAGAAGCAAAGCAGAAGAATACTGAATCAAAGGTGTAAACGCATTAAAATAAACCTGTAAAAATTTTATGCTGCGAATCAAGCTTCACTGTAACATCAGAATAACGCAAAGCTATCACACGACAGAGATACCCCTTCAGTGGACCCACACGTATCCTCAGTTTTTGGCCTACAGAATACATGCTACCTTTCTCTCCTTGGTTTGCTGCATTTGATAATCATTCGTGAGAAGCCAAAAAGGGATTTAAGCTAGATTACAATAATCCTCCATACATACAGTTAATGTATTTTTCTTTGGGCTGCCACTCCTTTTCAGGAGATAAAGGTGATTTTGGGGAGGACGCAAAATCTTCAAAAGCTCCAAAAGCTGAAGCTTCAAATCCACCAGTCTGAGAAAAACAGAATGCCATTAGAACTCGAAGATAAGGCAATTACATCAAAAGATAGCTGCAAACTGGGCTTCCTTACCTTCTCATTAAATTCGTCGGTAAAGAGTTTAACTTTCTCACATGATTGTGATTTGCAGCAGAAATATCCACCATTTTCTTCCTCACCCTCAACATATAGATATATAACCCCTCTGTATACTTGCCTTACAACTCCTTGTTTACCCTGAATTTGTAATTTACACGTGAGAATTAAGAAACTTTATGTGATTTATTACACCTAATCACGTGAAAGAAAAATGCAACAGAAACAAACAAGGATAAGGTTAGAATTCAAACCTCCGATGGGCCTTTGGAGATCTTCACAACATCATTAACTGATATCTGTTTATTATTCTGATCCAGGGCAGTAAACTTTGAACTAAAAGGTCCATTCTGCATTTCCTTTTTCCCAATAGTGACCACAACAGGCCCATCAGAACCTTCTTTCAGAACCTAGAACAAATTGCAACTCATCAGAGATGGGAAATAGATAGGGTATGAGATGGTGAAAAGCTACATACCTTGTAACCGTCACCTTTGTCATCCACACCCACTATCAGACCAAAGTCTTTCCGACTACAGAGGAAAGCCATTAAGGGCTTAAAAATATAAAATTACAGCAGACTGGCAAATAATCACATCTATTCACTACTCCATACCTGAAACAAACTAGATTATATAACTCATAGCTACTTTCTGACTTGGACTCTGGTGAAGCTTCTCCTTTTTCACCTCCTGAAGCTTCTCCTTTTTCACCTCCTGAAGCTTCTCCTTTTCCACCTCTTGAAGCTTCTCCTTTTCCACCTCGTGAAGCTTCACCTTTTCCAACTCCTGTTTTACCCTTTCCTTTTACATCACTTGAACTATCTCCTTTTTCACCCCCTTTGACAGCTGGAATAATCTTTTTCTTCTTTTCTTCACCATAAATCTCTGAAATCCACTCCACATCACCAGTTTCTTTTCTTACAACAGGTGTAAATTTTAGTATCTCCTCTTTAGATGGTATAACACCCCAGGATGACAGAGAATCTAAGGATACTTTTTTATATAGATACCCATCTTTCAGCATCAGGCTATCAAGATGCTCAAAGGTTAGTCCAGTATCACGATCACGCCTTACTTGAATAAGAGGTCTTAACTCCCTGTGAAGAAATAGGGGAAAAGAAAATTTAGATACTCAGTAATTGTTTTACCAAACTAGAAGAAAAGATCAAGCATTTTACTCAAGCTCGCTTGAACTGATCAATCTTGGAGCTGGAGTCAGGCCTTTTTGAACAGCAACTCCCCCACCCTAAGCAAGAAAGTTCGACAAAGCACAAAAACTAATAAGATAAAACGTGTATATAGAAGATATGATATGAACACAGAAAAAAGTGGCAAAATTTGGGGCCTAGGCAAACAAATAAACATGAAGATAAGGTAGCTACATATTTTTGGATCAATGCATTGATATCAATCCTTGGAATTAACTTTATTAGAGCTTTCCTCCGAGTATCACTCACAGCCACAACCTACAAGGTCATAAATCATAAACAGCTTAGGTAGCCATAGGGAGAGAACAAGGCTGAAAAGGAAACATAGAAAGCAAAAGAAATTGTACCTGAGCAAGATCTCCTTTGTATATACCATTCTTAACACGAGCCCATGTTCCCTCAGAAAAGTTTTTAGTTTTCTTTTGGACAGTAAGCAGATTTGGAGCTTCAGCTTTAGGAAGTAGCACCATCCGAGTAGCATAGATACCATTTAAGTTCTTGCATGCCTAGGAAAAGAAAAAGCAAACCAGAATGTCATACACATTATGATTATCCCCAATCAACATCCTCCAACATACTGTCAGACAACAAAATTCTAACATAGGCATGCTAAATGTTAAGTACCTCGAGAACATCATGTTCCTTTTCGGCTTCTATGAAAATGAAACCCTTGACATGCTCCACATAGAAAACAGATAAGATCTGTAATTTGTTTCCTATCTTTCGCAGCTCGACAAACTTGTGCATGAGACAGAAAACCGAATGCTTCTCCCGTCCAATCTACAAGCATAAACCAAATGGAGTCAGTAGAAGCAATAACATATTGGCTTAAGGCATAAACAGAGACCATATTTTAACATACCGCACACTTCACTTTCCATATTGGAGGATCCTGAGCAGTAGGAATAAGAGCATCCATTTCAATTGAACTTTTCACGTCATCAGCTGCATATCTAACAAAGCCGGAACCAGGTTTGTATCTTTCTTCCATGATTTTATCATATTCTTCCTCGTTTATCTCTTCTTCTTTAGGGAAAACAAACGAAGAATCTCCCTTTTTTCCCTTATCATCTTTACCACTTGCCTCCACTTCTGGTTCAACTTCCATATCTGCTTCAAATGAGTAATCAAAAAAGTTATGGAATGTTCAAACAAGAACATAGCTCAAACACAAACCCTAGTCTCAGAAATTAGCCATGATTTACCAGATTACAAACTCAAACAAACATAAATCATCAAATGTACCAAAAATCAGAATCCACAAAGCAATGAACGCATGCAAGAAGAAAATCAACGACATTGCCAAAGAAATCAAGCTAGAAATTACCATTAAGGAAATCATCGATATCACATTCTTCATCAGAGCTTCCTCCATAGTAACCAACCTCAGCTGATTCCTCGAAAAACTGAAGAACCGAAGGGTTTTTCCGCTTATTAATCCTTAAACCTTCATCTCTAAACTCTACTCCTCCTTTCCGTTTCTTACCGCCGATAGAAGATCCATTTCCGGCGATCTGCTTCCCTTTTCCCTTACGATCCATCGATTTCGCGGTCGATTTAGGGCTTCTTCAGAATTGCATTTGAGAGAGACTGAAGAAGCGTTTCGTTTTGGGGAGTAATCTGATTGTTGCGAACTTTGTGTTACTCTTTTAGACCTTTTAATAAAGTAAATAAATATTTATGTTTTTGCCTTTAGATTTCTCAATAATTATTATTTCGCCCAATTATTTATTATTTTACCTTATGTCTTCTTTATATTTACGTATTTAATCTCAGTTTGTTCAGTTATTGTTGGCTTTCTCCTCTAACTGTTTCATATTTACAACTAAAATCTTAATTTGGTTAGTAATTATTGTTTTAGTCTCCGACTGTTTATTATTTGCTAATTTTACCTCAGTTTGCTTTGTAATTATGATTTTGCCCTCAGATTGGTTCATATTTGTTGTTTAACGTTTTGACCGTTTCATAATATCGATTTCATCTCCAGTTAGTTTCTGAATTATGTATCACGAGTTTGTTCATTATGTATTTTGTAAATGATCTAGTGGTTATTATTTTTGTTGTTTTTTTAATCTAGATTAGGATTTGAATATGTTTATTTTTTGGGGGGTGTATTCAAACAAACATTTTATATGATTTGA
>OVAV01002779.1:0-10725 GCA_900406375.1 Iberis amara
AGAGAGAGAGAGAGAGAGAGAGAGAGAGAGAGAGAGATCTAACCAATTAAACCAAACAGTCACAGCCACATAGAACCATGGAAGCTGAAAAAGAAACAGAGAACTTGAGAGTAATGAAACTACCACTTAAACCAAACAGTCACAGCCACTCTCTCTCATCACCCATTCACAGTTCCATAGCAGCTTCAATCCCCTTTAGCTGGGAAGAACAACCTGGCAAGCCCAAGCAACACTCTTCTTCTTCTTCCTCCTCCTCCTCCTCACCATTAACTTCATCTTCTCCTGAAACACACAAGTTCTTGGAGCTACCACCAAGACTTCATCACACACTTGACAAAGATGAAGTTTCAAACACCAAACTACACTCACCCATCACTGTCTTTGATGGACCTTATAACATGACAAGATCAAGAAGATTAGATTCACCTTCCTTTAAGATGATGATGATGAAGAGTAGTGTTGAATGTTATGGATCTTTCAGAAGTGACATCAATGATGATCTAATGGATGTGGAAGAGGATTATAAGCAGAAGAACATGAGTAGTGGATCTCTTGTACTTGTGAAGAAGAGAGAGAGATTAGGGTTTTTTGGGTTTAGGAAGAGAAGAGCATTGAAAGGAAAAACAGAGTTTGGTAGAGGTAGTTATGTGTTTCCATCTTCTGTGGAAAGAGAAAGTGAATGCAATAGAAAAGAAGAAGGAGAAGAAGAAGAAGAAGGAGAAGACAAAAGCTTTAGCTATGGTGATGGCGATGGTATTAGGTGTAGCCAAAGTAGCAGGTTTTGTGAAGTGAAGATTACAAACATTAGCAGAACAGGAAGCTTCTCTTCAATACATACACCAACTTCTTCTTCTTCAAAGTCTCACTTTTGGGTAACTTCTTTCTTTCTTCTTTTTAATCATATCAAGCGTATAAAGTTGACTATCAAAACCCTTGAATAATGATATTTATTTTAAAAATTCTTTTTAGAAATCACAGCCGGATTTGAACATTCGGCTAAATATTTGATCAGGTTTATGTTGTATGAACTTCGTCTTATGATCCATGTTGTTTTATCTAAAATATAATTAAAAAGAAGAAATCCGATCAAATATTTCATATAAAATCAGAGCTGAATTTGGACACATTCAAATGAAATATTTAATCTGGTTTATGTTTTATGAACTTTTTTTATGGTCCATGTAATTCCTAAATTTTTATCGTTTAGGTTTGAGACGATAAAATTAGATATAATAAAAACTATATTGCTTTGATTTTTTTTAATAAAATATCAGAATATTTCAGATCCAAATAAAACTCTTTCTACATATATATAATTAAAACATAATCAGTGTTAATAGGTTGTAAGAGAGTATTCTTGAAAATTCGTATATGAGCTGTGTGTGTTTGTGTAAATATGCTAAGAGTGAATGTCAAATATGTTTTTAGCACTTAACATACGTTTGTGGTTGGATCAGACGAATGTGTATGCAGGATTAAAGCAAGTAGTTCCATGGAAAAACAAGAAGACTAGACTATCAAAGACTTGAAAGAAAGAACACCAAAAATCAAGAAATCTCACTAATATCTACAAGGCGTCCCTCCAACCTTATATTAATGAATTTTTTTTCTCTGTTTCCATGAAAATGACATGGCCTTGAAGAGCCAGTGTGTGTGAAGCCCAAATTTGTCATGCTTGTTGATGTGTTGTGTTTTGTGATGTTTGAATGTTTTTGGAACTTTTGTAAAAAGAAACAAAGATTCTTACATTGTATCATAATACTATATATATATATTATTAAGATGGCATATTAGGAGACAAAGGATGCGACCGACCGTCTCTTGTAGCTTTACAAAGGCGAAACCGTCTCCAACATCTTCAAAACAATAATTAAATAGTTTATTTTAAGAAATAAGATAAACAAATTTTTACATAATGATTAAAAAGGTGGTCAATAAAAATATTTATAATATTTTTAGTTTATAATCAATTTTATGATCGGTAAATAGCTTTTTACTAAATTCTTTTTATAAAAAATAAATTTAAATGTCTCACAAACTTTTTTTTTGTCCAAAGGTCCATATAAATTTTAGCAGACTTTGATTATTGTATCATTTTCTGCTTATTTGGACAAAATAATAAGAAACGGTTTGGATCATAATTAAGACCATCTCTATTGGTTAGAACCTCTAATAAGAAGTTCTACCCAATAAAATAAGGTAACATCTATATTTTAATTTTATTTGTTTATTATATTTTTAATAAAAAATATATTTGAACCAATAAAAATGATATACATGTGAAAACTTTTTAAGAACAGTTTTTCAAACCACTAACTTTATAATCGATTTTAATTACTCTTCAATTTTTATAATATTTATTAATATTTTTATTGTTAAAAATCCTTTAAAAACTTATGGATGAAGGTACTCTAACAGACTTTGAACCAACGGCCCAAACCGGTGTTGTGTAGTGAGGATATCTCTTAACTCTCGAGACTCCTAGCTTTCAATGGCTTGTATAATCCTCACTCAGATCTTTATCAATCAACGATCTCATCCCACAAGTTAAGCCCACTCAAAAAGTTTAAATACAGCCCATCTTAAATACAGCCCACATTTTTTCGTCTAATTAAGTTCAAATAAGAATTGTTAATATACAAACCATAGATTCATACTTTAATTCAAGAGCCATTACAACAACACAAAAGGAACGACTATGAGAACTAAAAGACCATCCAAAAAGCTAACCTAACCACCACTAATGAGACTGAACAAACATTAAGACCTTGACGCACATATGGCTTAACACTCTTATTTTCAAAGAATCTAACTATAGTGGACCGATCTAGTAACTCAAACCCTATTAAAAGGAGAATCACACTCATATAACAAATGACTAACTTTGATCTCTAATTTGATAATAAAGTAAAAGACGCGACCACCATTAAATTACTTGTTCTTTGTTCATTTTGAGAAATGAGATGACGACATTAATTTCTATGTTTATGTTCAAATATCAGTTTTTGATCTAAAAATTCCAAAAAAAACTCAAACAAGTTCATAAATTTGAAATGCAAGAGAAAATCGAGCTAAGAGCTATGGAGAGCTTGTAAACTAGTTTACTTGTAAAAGCTTTGTAAAACTCTTTCTCTTATTTAATTCACGAGTCAATTCCATTATCTACAACCTCTATTTTTTGAGCTAAGAACCATAATTCTTCTACATGCATCCTTTTATCTCATGCCTTATTCATGCAATATTTTATCTAATTATATTTCTATAACATTAGATAAGTCATTTTCTTACATGTCGCGTATATTCTGTAATCATGTGTTACTAATTAAGTATGTGACTAAATTTATAGTAACACTATCTATGGAGAATACACATCAGATTCATTCTATATATAAAGTTTACTTACATATTCACTGATATTGTGAACAGAAGGAATCAAATCTATACTTGCATGCCGATTATTTTATATTGTTTAGCGGAATACAGCATAATAATATCTTTATAAAAATAAAGTATATTTCAATCATGACCTAATTCCAACACGAGATATTAATTAAAATAAAATTCGATATATAAGACAAAAATAGTGAAACTGCTCTTCTTATCACATAATCGCCAACAAAAAGGTGATAAGTTGAAGGACACTCCATATATACTCACAAGACCCAATAGGGCACCTACATGGTGCATTTTTTGGATAATTTAGATGAATCCGATTAATCTCACATATACTAAAATTTATGGAACAATTGCATAACATACTAATTATCTTAGTGGATGTTATTAGTTATGAAGTTTTCGTAGATTTTGAAATCCATGCGAAATCATGTGTTATTTGTTTAGTGATTTATAAATCTTAATTGAAATCATTTGTTATTCGCTTAATGATTTATAAATACTAATTAAAATTCAGTGTTATTCGTTTAGTGATTTGTTATTGAATTTCAAAATTCACTTTAATTTGTATCTTAGTGGAAAGTTAAAAATACAAAAGACTAAATCCAACCTTAAATCGTAGTATTTCAAAATCCGGTGATTTAAAAATCCATAGATTTCCAAATTATAATGGATTTATAAATTCATTAAAACACCATAACCAATAAAACCCCCTAATTCGAAAGTAGCGCTCCAAATTTTTAGTAGAAATCGGACACTGATCATTATCCTAGCATTTAGCCACTACCGCTTAGGTAAGAAAATATTTTTTGAATTTTCCCTGTCAAAATACTTGAAAATTGAATCTAATGGGACGTTGATGGTTCATTTATTTTGATAAATTTATAATCATTAAAAATTTAGAAATTTTGGATTTTCAAATCATTGAACTTGCAATAACACGATTTATCATCAAATTTGATGTTTTATATTTTAATTTTAAAACACTATCAAATCCATTAAAAGAAGTGAATTTTAAAATTCAAATATGAATCAATAAACAAATAACAATACATTTCAACTAGTATTTATAAACTAAACGAATAACATGAAATTAAATTATTAATCCAATAATACATAATTTTGCTTATATTTATAAATTTATCATAAACCTATAACTAATAACCCACTAATACCTCCTGTAATAGGTATTGTATATATCAATAATGAGTTCTGTACAAGCTTATATAATCAGAGTCTATACAAGGTAAGATGATAAACAAAGAAAGGGGAATATCGTTGTTTCCTTAAGCTATATATACTAATACACCCCCTCAAGATGGACGAGATGTGGAGAGGCCAATCTTGCGTGAGAATGAAGTGAAAGGAGCACGAGACAGAGGCTTAGTAAGACCGTCTGCAAGCTGATCCTTTGAGGAGACATGGCTTACTCGAAGATCACCCAACTGAACCAATTTACGAATGAAGTGATAGTCAACACCGACATGCTTCATTCGCGAGTGAAAAACCGGATTTGCACATAAATAAGTTGCTCCAACATTGTCACAGTAAATGACAGGTGGTTGATCAAGTGTGTGACCAAGTTCAGAGAGCAAAGATTGAACCCAAATAACTTCAGTGGCTGTGGCGGCAACCGATTTGTACTCAGCTTCAGTTGATAATCGTGCAACAGTGGACTGCTTCTTCGAAGACCAAGATATGAGATGGCGACCAAGGTAAACCAGATATGCACCAGTTGAGGAGTAATCGTCTTTGTCACCGGCCCAATCAGCGTCAGAATAGGCGTGAAGTCGTAACTGATTTTTCGAGGTAAACCAGAGGCCAATGTCGGGTGTTGCACAGAGATAGCGTAATATACGTTTCGCGGCAATCCAATGTTCCGTTGTCGGACGATGCATATACTGTGATAACTTGTTTACGGCGTAAGCTATATCCGGACGAGTGAAGAGTAAATACTGCAAGCTTCCGATAATCATTCTATATTCCTTTGGATCAGATATTGCTGTACCCGTGTGACTAGACAGAGAAATTTTATCTGCCATAGGAGTGGAGATGGGTTTTGAATCAAGCATCTCAGTACGTCGTAAGGGATCCGTAATGTACTTCATCTGCGTGAGCTTGAGTCCCGAATCTGTCCGAGAAACTTCAATGCCGAGAAAGTAAGTAAGTTGTCCCATATCTTTGAGTGAGAACCGCCGAGAGATCAAATTGATGAAGCTCTGAACTGTAGTAGAACAATTACCCGTGATAACAATGTCGTCTACATAGACGAGAACAAAGAGAACAAAGGCCTTGTGAAGCAGAACAAACAAGGATGCATCATTTAAAGCATTAGTGAAACCAGCAGCAAGAAGAAAAGTCAGTAACTCATTATACCAAGCACGAGGTGCTTGTTTAAGACCGTAAACAGCTTTCTTGAGCTTACAAACATGGTTCGGATGATCTTCAGAGACAAAACCAGGAGGTTGTGTCATGTAAACAGCTTCATGTAAATTTCCCTGTAGAAACGCATGATTGACATCAAGTTGATTCAAAGGCCAATTGTGCGTAGTTGCAAGACTCAGAACCAGGCGAATGGATGCTGGCTTAATAACAGGAGCAAAGGTTTCAAAGTAATCAATGCCTGGTCGTTGGTGAAAGCCTTTGGCGACCAAACGAGCCTTATACTTGTCCAAAGTACCATCTGCATGTCTTTTGATGCGAAAAACCCACCTACAGCCAACAAGATTGTAAGAGGGATCCGGAGGAACCAATGTCCAAGTCTGATTTTGTAATTGAGCATCAATTTCAACTGCCATTGCCTTGCGCCAAGCTTCATCTTTCAAAGCTTGTGTATAAGTTGCAGGTTCAATTTGATGAATGGTTCCTGATGTTGCTGTAAGGCAGAACCTAGTGTTGGGCTTGGCAATATTATTCTTGGATCTTGTGGTCATGCGATGAGTATTGGTGATAGCTACAGGTGGTACTGGGACTTCTGCAGTTGCTGGAGCCGGCTGAGGTGCAGAAGATTGCGAAGCCAGAGACTGAGTTGGTGAAACAGAGTCGGGATCAGACTGAAGTGGTACATTCTCATGAGCCGAAGAACCAGATGTCAAAGAATCTTGATTATGTTGGTGAGAAACAGTTGGTGCAGCAACTGTGTCACTAACAAATGGATTAACAGCAATATCAGGTAATACAACAACCTTGGACAATGGTGTTACCTGAGAGTTAGCCTGATCCATGTGAGAAGCAGATGAAGAATCCACATCAGGGGTGGTCGTTGCTGGAGAATCCGTGAGTGACTTGCAGTAGGGAAATAGATGTTCTTGAAATTGAACATGCCGAGAGACATAAAGGCGAGCGGCTTTAGGATCATAATAGTAGTAACCACTTTGAGTGAGAGAGTAACCAAGAAAAACACAAGGAGCTTAACGAGGTTGAAGTTTGTGAGAAGTATATGGCTGAAGCCATGGAAAACAGAGGCAGCCGAAAACTTTGAGTTTGGTATAGTTGGGATCAGAATTATGAAGTACAGAGAAGGGAATTTTGAATTGAATAGCAGAGGAAGGCATTCGATTTAGTAGGTAAGTGGCTGTTGAAAAAGCGAATGGCCAAAATGAGAGGGGCATAGAAGCATGAGACAGGAGTGAGAGCCCGGTTTTGACAATGTGTCGATGTTTCCTTTCGGAAATACCGTTTAGCTCGGGAGTATGTGGTGGTGTAGTTAAATGGGTGATACCATTTTGAGCTAAATAAGATGTCATTGCAACAAACTCTCCGCCATTATCCGTGTAAAACGTAATAATGCGGGATTGAAATCTGTTTTCGACCAAAGCTTTGAATTTGATGAAGGTAGGTGCGACATCAGACTTCTTTCTTAACGGATACAGCCATGTATAACGACTGTATAAATCAACAAGTACCAAGTAATACTTGTAGCCATCAAGAGAAGTCACATGCGATGTCCACAAGTCAGAATAAATCACTTCAAGAGTTCTGTTTGCAGAGACTGTGTTTTGACCAAAAGGGAGTTTATGAGATTTGTTCAGAGAACAAGCTTTGCAAAACAATTTCGAAGAGACTTTGGGAGACACAGGTAATGAAAAGTTGTTGATAATTTTATTTAAAAGCTCAAAATGAGGGTGTCCAAGGCGAGAATGCCAATCAGAAACAGAAACTTTAATTGCAGAAAAAGAACAGAAATTGGAAGTTGGAGACTGCAGCCACTCATAGACTCCATCTTTAGCTGGACCCTTTGTGACTTCCACCCCCGAGCTGAGATCCTTGACCTTAAACGCACATGGATCAAAGGTAACAGAAACATTATTATCACAGCACAGGCGATAAACTGATAATAGATTCTTATGTATATCAGAGACATGTAAAACATGAGATAATTTCAAATCACGAGATGGAGTTGAGATTGTGGATGAACCAGTGTTTTGGATGGAGAGACCGCGACCATCACCAATGGTAACATCTTCACTACCGGCATAAGGATCATGAAGGGCTAGATTGTGCAGATCAGAGGTTATGTGATGCGAGGCACCACTGTCAAGAATCCACGATGGTGTGTCGGAATTGTGAGTCGCAACATTGGCACGAGGCTGACGAGAGGAGACAGGAGCAGTAGGATTTGGCACAATACTGAATTGATAACATCGACTTGCGGTATGTCCCTTAAGGCCACAAGCCTGACATTTTCCGAGGTAAGGCCTGGAGTATCTCTGCTGCTGCTGGTCCGTGGAACGAGACTCAGAGAGACGTAAATCGGATGGTGGACGCGAAGGACCATGGGACGAAGACTGATTGGAACGCCATTGTTGAGAAGAAACACGAGGACGATGCTGCACAACATTAGCAGTTACTGGAAACACATCAGGCTGAGCCGGAGTGGTAAGGATTGCAGCCTCACGATTCAGCAACTTCTCATGTAATTCTTCAAAGGTTATTAAAGTATCACGATTATTAACCCCTTCACAGAGTGCACGGTAGTCTTGAGGCAATCCATCAACCACGTAATCAATCAAATCTGCATCATCAAACGGTTTCCCAAGACATGCCAATTGATCTGCCTTTGTTTGTATAAATTGCATATACTCATCAATGGAACGAGTTCCTTTAGTCGCGTGTTTTAGCTGGTCTTTGAGCTGTTTGATATGTCCACGAGACGGCTTTGCATACGTCTTAGCCAATTTTGTCCAGGCTTGCAGAGTGGTGGTAGAACCGACAAGCAGAGACTGGATTGGTGTTGAAATTGCACCTAACAGGGCAGTGAAGATCAATTGATCTTGACGCAACCATGACTCATATTTCGGATTAGAAACAGAGACACCATTAACAGTAGTGGTTGATGCTGGTGGGGTATCATTGGCATCAATGAAACGTAGGAGAGCATGACCTCCAAGAAACAAACGAACCTGAAGGCTCCAGGTTAAGTAATTGGTAGTGGTGAGTTTTGTTACACCACTCATGCTTACATAATACAGAACTGTGTCTGGATCTGTTGGATTAGCGATTGGTGAAGCAGTGCCATCAGATGAAGTGTTCGACATGATGCAGAGATTCAGAGTTGGCGGCTCAAGAAAAAAAGAAAAGGATTTTTAGAAAGCCTGCTCTGATACCATGTAATAGGTATTGTATATATCAATAATGAGTTCTGTACAAGCTTATATAATCAGAGTCTATACAAGGTAAGATGATAAACAAAGAAAGGGGAATATCGTTGTTTCCTTAAGCTATATATACTAATACCTCCTAAATTCTCAAAAGAAAGAGAACCACTAAACCAAAAGCCTCTCAACATTTTCTTTTCATGTACCCTTCAATTAGTTTTTGGCCACACAATAAGGTTTTTAAAACATAAATAAAAATCTTTCTTAATGATAATATATATAAGTGCATCCACTTAATGCAAAGATAATATTTTGATAGGAACCCGACCATCAAATTAGGTCTCTTGTAATTTGGGGCTCACTTAGTGACCTAAATTAAAGTTAGGTTATGTCATCTTTTTCTTCTAATTGGTTTGATCCCATATAAATTTAAGATATTACCTCTCAAGAGTTGTTGTTTTTTTATACGTTGTATTAGCAAGTAATGTAAGTCAAACACGGGACACTTTGATTCTTATATATTTGATGCCACTTAGTGCATGTAATAGTAATATCCATATCAAATTTTAATTGCATGAAACACATAAACATATAAGTCAAATAAAAGTAAGACATATCAAATTTTAATTGCATGAAACACATAAACATATAAGTCAAATAAGAGTAAGACAATACATTTTTTGTTTGGTGATACGGTGAATTCGATCTATTCAAAAAGAATATGCAAATGGCTTTATGTGCTTACGACCATCCACTTATCATGTTATTAACATTACGTGAAATCAGCTTATATATGCCCATGCATGCAATAAACACTTACAAGACACGTACACAAATTACATCACTTACGGGAAATCGGCCATTACATACACGAACTATCACCATATGACTAGTTTATACAGAAACTTATCAGCAGTGCGAATTCATACAGAAACTATAACAATTTGTCAATTTATACACAGACTATCATTTTTGTGCTAATTTCATCAAAATCGTTAACGGTGTTTAATTTACCGTTAACCAAGCTGAGTCAGCATCCATGTAAGTTTTTCGGTTTAATTAAGAAGCAAAACGACGTCGTTTTGGTTAAAATTTTCACTCATGTCGTTTTGCTTCTTAATCAAACCTTTTTGGTTAAAATTGGTTAGTGAAAATTTTACTTCTTAATTAAACTGAAAAACTTACGTGGATGCTAACTCAGCTCAGTTAACGGTAAATTAAACACCGTTAACGATTTTGATGAAATTAGCACAAAAATGATAGATTGTGTATAAATTGACAAATTAATATAGTTCGTGTATGAATTCGCACTGCTGATAAGTTTCTGTATAAACTAGTCAAATGGTTATAGTTCGTGTATGTAATAGCCGACTTCCCCATCACTTACATATTATTTTTTTTTCCCATTCCATTGTTGTGGAAGAAATTGCCTTTCTTTTTTTTTATCGATTTAAACTGGGCACAACGGACCCTTCAGATAGTCCATACCGCACAAACACAGTCAAGTGGAATCAAACTCCACATAATGAGATAGATGGTAGCTAAGAGCCACTCTACGACTCTACCAAATTAAGGCACTTCCTCATGGAAGAAATTGCTTTAAGCTACGTACAAGAAAAACTAGTTTATTAAAACATTACAAAAAATTAAAAAAATTAATTAACAGAGAAAGAAAATGAAAATATTTTTGAAAAGGACAGAACTTGGGTTCACCCCTGTAGTGAACCTTCAAATT
>OVAV01002780.1:0-10724 GCA_900406375.1 Iberis amara
AGAAGTTTACGATTCTACATTTATTTCAATTTTATTTTTATGTTCAACATTTTAATAATATTATATATTTGTATAGATATATATATACATATATTCGGTTATTTGGTTATCCACTGGTTATCGGTTAGTAACCGAAACCGAACCGAAACCAGTGGATAGTATAATTGAAATCCATTCGGTTATTTTAGAGTATCCNATTATTCGGATATCGGTTTTTATGCCCAGCCCTACTCAATATTATACCTATTTTTAGAAATGCTTGTGCTCTAGTGGCTTTTCCACTCCTGCATTTCTTACTTGGGAATAAGAGTTCGGAAGTTCAATTTCCCTTACTTTCAAAATTGTAATGCATGGACCAACTGGCGGCCTATTGTGTCCGGTTTACAACAAAAAATACTCTTTTTTTTAATCAAATTTTATTAGTATAATCGAAGTAACTACTGTTGCATGCTTTGTTGTACCATATTTAAGTAATATTTACATTTTTTTTTATCAATGGTTTACTTTAAATTGTATATTAAAAGAAAACAACCGTATGTATATTTTCTTGTCAGGATCTTAACTTTTAAGACCACTAGTCTCGATAGGATTTTAACTTTTTCAAAAGATATACATGCTTCCGTAGAACTTTATTGGAAAAGATTAAAAGACTTTGTCACTTCACACTAATGAAAACCCAAAACTCCTTCAATCTAAAAAAGAATCTGTTTTTACTGAAGCAACCAATAATCACAAAGAGAGATCAAGAAAGCTCTAGCAAACAGACACATTCGATATGAGGAGTGTGAACGAACATATCTACTGGCTGCACACTCATCAGTTTGTAACATCCCTTTATGTTCTTCTCCTCCTACGTTTTTAACCACCAAGTTTTGTTAATTACTTTCAGAAAATGATTTAAAGAGATGATAAGATACTAACCACTCCATGACAAAGGTAGTCGAGATCCCTAGCACATGTCGCAGGATTACAGGAAACATAAATGATCCGTGGAGATTTAAGCTTTAGCAGAAACTTGATCAACTTTATGTGCATACCAGGCCGATTAGGATCTGTAAAAACATTTCTCTAACAGAATTGGTAGACTAAGTATTAGAAGCAAGATAGAATGTAGCAATGGTGAAGAAGATTATAACCAGAAATAAGGATATCAGGCTTAGGGAAATTGCTCCCAAAATCCTCTCCTATCTTATTTAGATTCCCTTGGATGAATGTAGCATTCTCTATGCCATTTATTTCGGCATTCTTTTGTGCATCTGTTATTGCTTGTGGCACTACTTCATAACCATACACATGCTTCGCCCTAAAAGGAGGAGAATCAGACTGTGTAAATCAGCTACAATCAGAAATGCAAAAGTTTATTAATCTGTGACAATACCTTCTGGCAAGTGTAAGACCTATGGTACCCGTTCCACAGAAAAGATCTAGCACGACTTCTGAGCAATCTCCTTTAAGTCCAGAACAATCCTCAATAAGCTTATACAAAATTTCAGCCTGCACAGTGCATGCCACATTAGTTCCCTTTGGACATAGAAGGAATCAAGTTGGTTAATTACCTGATGAGTGTTAGTCTGAAAGAAAGAGTTGGCTGAAATTTGAAATGTAAGGCCTCTTAACATCTCGGTGATTGTATCTTTCCCGTAAAGAGTATATTCCTTTTCTCCAACAGATGTATTTACAACGGAGGAGTTTATATTATTCATAATGCTCACCTGATTTTATCATAAACCAAAAAAGATAGGGAACTCTTTAATATAGAGCAAGACGAATAAAGGTTGTAGCCTTGTAGGAATGAAGCAAATCGACTTTCATTACGAACCACTTGAGGAATAGTTGAAATTCTTTCAACCAGGGGCTTCAACAGCTCTGGCTTATAAGATGATGTCACAAAATTAACCATCAGTTCTTGTGAACCAGTCTCCACATTCCTATGGTCATATTTGATCATAAGAAAATATTAGCAAAACTAATATAATGATAGAGGAACTATTGCTAAATATCATGTGCAGATACAACTACTACGATTTGCACTTCCATCAACTAATTTTCATCATGCCAAACACACATTTCCTGGTTACTTGACTTAAGTCACGAGAACAAGGTGCTTCTTCTATCAACAATTTAATTCACATATCAATACCTTCCAGTTCTCAGCGTCAAATGTTTAAGAAAGCCGGCATGTGAACGAGCATCATATGGTGAAAGACTTAACTGGGGATCTCTCCAGAAATCTTGAACAGCAGAAAGAACCTATTTAGATTATAAAGGAAACTTACTAATGATTCTGAAAGAAGACACTAATGTTGTATAACTGCTATCACCATACCATGTTTCCTGGCTCGCTCTGTAGTAAGCACTTATCAACATTTAGAACTTTATCAAAAAATCCAGCTGCGTGAACCCCCAACGCAAAATTCTTAGGACCATCTTGTTTCTCGTGCAACATTTCAGGCGGAAGCCATCTTTGTGGACCAAATGAGAATTCCATCTATTCACAAATGGAAAAGATATAAGCAGCGAGTCTCAGACCAAAGCAACCATCAGCATGAAGAACTAATCAAACCTTATTCCGATAATGAAACTGGATATCGCATGGAAGAATAGGCTTCAAGACAGTCTCAAGGCCAGGATTGTTGTCAGAAAACCTTCCAACATGTGTGATTAGCTCATGAATCTGCTCTTGTTTAGCTTTAAGCTGAGCTTCATAAGAGAGATTCTGAGTTTTGCAACCACCACAGTAGGATGCATACTCACATGGAGCTTCTACACAGTCCCTGTGTGGAGATATTGTCTTGATCTTGGTCACCTAAGCTTATGGCAACGACTGAATTCAGTAACGGAAATCACCAACAACAAATCAAAGTTAATTCCCAGAAAGTAAAAAATGTGAGTTATGTTACTTCTACCAAGCTATTATGAAAAACGAAAAAATCGTAATCCGTTGATTCTGTTCATACTTGTGATCAATTGCGGAAAACCTAGAAGAAAAAGGGTAACTAATTTAGAAACCTTGACGTGGCTGCCTTTGCAGCGAGTGACGCGGCCAAGAAAGCGTTCGCCGGGAAGAGCTCGGTCACACATGACGACGACGCCAGTCCCATTAACCTTGCATATTCCTTTCCCCTTTAACCCCAGACTCTCACAGACAAGCTCCACCGTCTGCCCTCGTTTGGGGTAATACAACGCCGCTTTTTCAGGACCGTCACTGTTTCCTCCGTCCACATTCCCGCCGGAGAATTCAGAAGGAGAGAGAGGAGCGAGAGAGGACGAAGAAGAGCAAAGAAACCTGTGAAGCCATGAGCGCGTGGGAACCACGTACCTGAGACCATGAGCAGGCGTGGTGGCTATCATCGGAATTGGGTATTCACGGAGCTCCAAGAGAAGCTCAATGTTTCAGAATTGATCGGCGTTCAAACTATGTCGTTTTGCTGAAAGAAATATAGTTTCCTGGTCCCTTGGGTGGGCGTCGGTTCTTTGTTTCGATTCGGATTGGTTTCATTCAGTTCAAGTTCCTTCAGTTTTTTTAATATAGGATACATATAAAAACTATTAAAAAATAAACTTATTTTTGTTCTAGATCAGTTCAGTTTGGGTTGAATCTAAAACATAGAAATTACTTGAGAATCAAAACATTTGTAGTTCCGGTTTGATTTGAATAATGACAGAAAGAACCAAAAAAACTAAAAATATCCAAATTATTCGAAATTGAAAATACCCCAAAAAACCCAAAATATTAAGAGAACCAAAAAACCAATATACCCAAAATATCCAAAACCAAAAATATTTAAAAGAACTGAACTATCCAAAAATAACAAAAAAAAACTGAAAATATCCAAAAACTAATAAAAGTTACATATATTCATGGTTCTTATTACAAACACTTTTCTTAAATTTTCAGCTCTTACAGTTCCCTTGGTTCGGTTTGATTCCGAACTAATTTACATGTTCATTGGAAAGAATAACCATTCATATAATGTTAGGACCACATAATTCGTACTCTCTCTCTAACCTTCTCTTTCTCTCGACTTTTCCTGTTTCAGATCTAGTCTGAGATTGGGACCTGTAGAGCGTGAAGAAGGGCGGAGAGCTTCCATGCTTCTCTTCGAGCCGCAACTTTTTTCTTCATCGTCTCGGGCTCATCGGTGAGAGCCGGCTCCGGCGAGCTCCCCACTGTACATTATCTCCCTAACCGTTTCAATCCCCCAATTTTTCTTACCCTTGTAGTCTCACGGCGTCTCGGGTGGAGTCAAGTAGCAGCTTCTCGGCATCGCACTCCGGCCAGTTTGCATGCGGCGGCGAAGCATGGAGGACGGCGCGGTAGTGAAGCGGAGACGTCAAGGCGGCCAGGGTTTCTTCACCGGACGACAAAGCGTGTCTTGAATGACCGGTTGATCGCGGGAAGCAGGGTTGCCGGGAATCAAGCCGCTGCTAAGCTTAAAGGGGTCGGAACCCGTTTCCCTAGTCGCCGGAAACCTATCTCCGACTTCCCTCTCCGGCTGTGGCGTCTTCAATCGACCTCTCTTCTCCTTCTTCTCTTCTTCCAGACTTTGTGGGCGGTTGTGGCAAATTCGTCTCAGATCTCCGGCGCCGGTTCACCGTCTTCGTGCGGTGAGGTCCGCAGTCTAGCGGCGCCGGCATAAAACTTAGGGTTTTCCTTTTCTTCATGGGTTTTAGGGTTTACTGTAGCGGGCCTATTGGGCCTCTGGAGTCTATTCTGGAACTGTAAGGGCTTAGGAAATTGTGGGCTTGGTTTGGTTATGGGCTGATTTTGTATCTTTTGGGGTTATTCTGGCTCTATTATCTTAATAAAATAAATAAAAAAATAACCATTCATATAATTTAAAGAAACCATACCCGAACCGAACCTATTTTGCAGTTAAGTTCACTTCAGTTTTTCGATTCACAGATATTTCGTCCAAACCTAGTCTCTTATAATCTCTGACAATCATGAACCCAAAACATTTAGTAGTAAAATAGGAAAACAAAAAGAAAGAGTCATAGTCTTTACAATTCTAACCTAAGAATGGAATGATACTTATTAATCAGGGAAAAAAACTATAATGACCAAAATCTTGTCTTATTGATGTCACTAACCCAATATTTTTTTTTAATTACTGGAGGTTGAAATATTTAAGTGAAACACGAAAGTACCCCCAGGTCATGTACAAACAAAAATGCTGGAAAAAAATAATAAATCCACGAGAGAGAAAAAAATCGTCAGTATTTACGAAAATACCACCGTTTTTTGGGAGTGAAACAAATCTGCGAGATTTTGTAATACAGATTTGTTGTCGCTATTTTTTTTCTCGTGGCAGATTTGTTTTGGATTTCGCAGTTTTGTTTGTCTCTTTGGGCGCAGTTTTGTTTTGTCAACGTAGTTTTTTCTGGCAGTTTTGTTTTTTAGATTTGTTTTCTCGCATATTTTTTTATCATTGCAAATTTATTAAAAACCAAAATTGCCATAATAACCCTTTTGGCCGCAGTTTTTCCCTACTTGACTGCAGTCTTGTTTTCACACATTACTGCAGTTTTCCCACATTACTCATATGACGCTCACTTGACCGCAATTTTATTTGCTGCGGTTCTTTTAAAATCCTTTGACCGTGAAAATCTGCGGTGATTGTATTGCAGATTTTAAATACTCATGGCAGCTTTGTTAACTTAGTAAAAAAATTCTAAAGGTTGAGTTTTCCGTTGTAGAATTGTTTCTCCATTGCAGAGTTGTTGCTCTATTGCAGTTTTGTTTTTCTAGTACAGAGTTTATTGAACTTAAAAAAAAATTTTGAAGAAAATTCTCATTTCATCTCAATATCATCCTATGTTATGTCCTTGAGTACGTTTTTTATTTAGCGACTGTCATGGGACGTGAGAATACGTCATACGCTAGCATCAGATTTATTTTTATATTGCAACTTTTTATTGAAATTGTAGATTTATTATAATTTGCACGTTTACGAAAGAAAACATAACATAAACATTTATACCATGTTTTTGAATCACAAGTCTAGCATAAAAGACGCACAACCAACAACTAATTAGTAAGCAAATACATGTTGCAATCACTTGAACAAATAGAAAGCTACAAAAGCTACAACCACAACAACAATATCAATACAAACCATCTTTATCTTCATCTTCATCTTCAACACAACCATGTCAGTTGTAGTCTTCAGTACCACCTCTTGCAGATCTGCCAACTCTTCCATCTTCTTCACCTCTTCTACAAGAGCCAAGTCAGACTGTTCCGCAACCCTTTTCGTCATATTTTCCAATTTTTTCATGACTGCCACATCCCACCACTTCCAGACGTGGGACTCACTGTCTCAGCACATAATACTTAGCGTTACAACGAGGGCAAAGAGTAATAATACAAACCTAACCATCTAAAATGACCAATCACATTGAGTAATATGACTCACGAATTAAGAATTACACTTACAAGTATGGGTCATATTATAACGATCTACTCCAATTTCCATCATATATCATTCTAATTTTGTACGGCTCGTTTTACTCTCACTCAACCTGAACCAATTCTAAAGCTCAAGTCCATGATATTCAATCCCTGCACAATGTCAATAATTTGTTCTTCGAAAGCAATCTTTGAATATAAAACTGAATACATTATAAATTATGTGTTTTACATCACAGTGAAAACTCACAAGATAGATTCGCCTTTAGATCTTACTTTTTTCTTTTTCATAATCAGATACATCAATAACAATAAAGGAAAAAAACCCAATTAATCGCATCACATCGTC
Source organism: Iberis amara (assembly GCA_900406375.1). Classification (NCBI taxonomy): domain Eukaryota; kingdom Viridiplantae; phylum Streptophyta; class Magnoliopsida; order Brassicales; family Brassicaceae; genus Iberis; species Iberis amara. Next base: position 6,762 of record OVAV01002780.1, read on the forward strand.
GCCACATTTCTCCTCGCCGGCCAGTTTCGATACCGTAGAGGCAGTTGAGGAGATTAGAAATTAGGCGTCACAGTCGTGGAAGAAGAGACGAATTACGGCAGTTGCGGTGGTTGGGGTCGTGATTTTTTTGTTGGTGATTGTGTCGCAAACGATGTCGAGGTACCTAAGGCATGATTTGGAGTAGAAATCGGTGGTTAACCGAGATTCCACTGTGGAAGAGAGAAGAGAAAAGAGGACGAGGAGAAGGTTAGAGAGATGTTTATTATTAGGAATTTTCTACATAAAAATAATTAAAAATGGCAAATATGTTTCAAAAACTCATCTTTTTAGACCTTTCACCTAACAATATGGGTTACTCTAATCATATCATGGTTTTAGGTTAAATTAGTTGTATCAATAACAACTTGGGTTATTCCCGTGAATTTTCAATATTAAAAATGCTAAACCTTATACCCAAATGCATAAACATAAACTCAAAAAGTCTTTCACAACCTAAATATAAACTCAAAGTATAAAAAATATTATATCATGTGATTGTGTAACAAGATAACACACCAATCACTCCCGGATCTGGTGGTCTTCCCGCATCGACCATCGTTGCATCCTCCGACTGGTCCAATTTGCCGATCTGCTCTTTTTCTCCTGAAGCCGTGTAACCATCTTATTCATTATGTTATATGTGTTACAAAAATATTATAACATGTGATTTTGTAAAAAGAAATACAAACTCAAAAAATATTTCTACACCCAACTTCCCCCTCTCCCTCCAACTTGTTAACTCTTTAGTCTAATACCTGAATTTATACAATTCTTTATCCAACTCCCCCAAACTACTTGAGCTCATCATTTTTATACACCTACGATCAATTAGCTCTACGTTTAAAAACTTTAAAAACATTATTAAAAATCACGTTAGCATTAAAACATCCCAAAACCAAACCCGAAATCAAATTAAACCCAACCTAGTAACCTAACCCATCTACGCAACTCGGAAAACACAACCCGAGATCTTAAAAAAGAAAAGAATCGATTTGGCTTGTTTTTTAGGGTTCTTGAGTTTCCGAGTTGTAGAGAAGATTGGAGATGAATGGAAGCAGTGGAAGCATGTTCTCCGCCTCGAGTTCATCTGGTATTAGGGTGAGGAGGAGACATCAAGGTATTCCAAGTAGATGTTGGTGCGCGGAAAGGCTCGTTTTGCATGTCTCAGAGACGGATGAGAATCCATACATGTCGCTTCTACAGGGGTGAATTGACATTACATGTATGAGTTTATGGCTTTTGAACTCGGGTTGGAAGTACATTCGGGTAGGATTAGGGTTTGAAGTGCATTTGGGTTTGACTAGATTTTGAAGTAGATTTGGGGTTTCAGTAGGGTATGATTCGGGTTTGATTAGGGTGTGGTTAGGGTTTGAAGTAGTTTTGGGGTTTGATTAGGGTTGAATTTGGGTTTAAAGAGGATCCAAATTGCATTTCAAGTTTTATGAGGATGCGATTTAATCGGGTTTAAGTAGGTAAAAACACATGATTCATTGTGTTTGAAGTATGATTGTGCGGATTTGGAGTTGATTGAAGTTGAAAAATTAGGAAAAAAAATTAGTATGCGTTAAAAGAAGTAGAAGATTGGGTTGTTGATGATGATTGGTTAGTCAAAATGCATATAACTTGTATGTTTCTTATGTGTAAAGAAAAAGAGAAGAGAATATTTTCAAGTGGTTGGATGAAGCTTTAGTAGAGGAAATTGGAATAGTTGATGGTAACATTAGAAGGTTGGTCAACGATGTGAGAGACATGACGCTAAAGATGGAGGAAGAAACTAGAAGGATGAAAGTAACTATGGGGAAGTTGGAAGAAGAAATGAATCAGAAGAAGATAGACTTGAAGAATGTAGAACTAGTTTCGGTTCTTGTATATGTGACGAAGATTGAGATGCTTGTTTTCTTCATTGGAGCAATGGCATTTGTATGCAAGAAGTTTGGTGATTCATAGGTTTTAAGATGGAATGTGAGTGGTAGGTGTGGATGTTTAAGTCAAAGTTTGAATGGTGGGTAAATGGGTCGTATGTAGTTCAGTGGGATGTGTGTAGTTTAATGTTTTTGAGACATTGTGTTTTGTGTTTTATTAGTTTAAGCTTTGTTTTGTTTATTGTTAATTTTTTCATATCTTTTTTGAAAACTAGTTAACTTCTGTGTTGTTTATTGTTAACTTAGAATCTTTTGTTGTACTAGAGACAATTTAAAACATCTAAATGATCAACTCAAGAAAAAATGTCATAAAGGTTTACAACCCAAGACTTAAAAACAACAAAAAACTAACACTTGAGGAGAGAAAAGAAAGACCCGAGACAAAAAAAAAAGAAAAAGACACAAACCCGAGACATCAAAGACCTACGACAACTAGTAGTACAACTTCAGAAATGTGCCATCAAGACCAATAATGGAACGACAATATCTTCTCCAAGTGCTACGTAGGTTTTCAAAACAAACATAAAATCCGTTGAAGACATTTACTCCCGCTCCATTTGTCAACGTCTCGACTAAGGTTGTAGATCCCTCATTTGAGATCAATAACTCATTCACTTATCCTCGAAGATAAGCTAATTTGTTTTCAAACTCTTTGTAAAGCTACTTGAGAGCCAACTGTCTTCCTCTTTGGCATTGATTCTTTGAACTCACTATCTTCCAATTCTCTTAATATGATTTTGAATATCCTCTGGCGTAAGATCTTCATCAACTCTCAATTTGTCCATGAACAACAGTCCTATCACTGGACTTTTAAACATTTGACATTTTCCGTTTGGATTACACGTGTGAATCTCGTTCCTAGTCTTCACGAGCCACTTTTGTTTCGGTTTGTCAAATGAGCAATATACACGCCATTTGCATCCTTCAAATCCACATTTGTAGCTCAATTTCGTATTATCCCACCTTTCATGCCTAATGTTATTCATGTTCGTAACACATACTCTAGAACCGTTTTCTTAAACTCATAACCAGTCAAGAATGTACTCTCTAAAGTCAACTTATCGGTTTCAACATCTCTTTCTCTCTTAAACTCAAACTCATCCGCCTCATCATCACTAAAAGGTATAGCATTACAGTTGGTAGGTTTCTCATCAATAAAGCCAGCAACAAAATGTTCAATTTCGAATTCAAACCTACAAGCAATGTCATTTTCTTCATCACCATTACCTTCATGACGAGTTTCATGACCATCAAAATCGAACCCAGCCTGTTGAACGACCAGCACCGACCTCTCTTCACCTTCTTTTGTCATCATCAAACCAAATCCGAGACTCCCTTGCTCACAAAATCGTAACTTGGCCAAAAACCCTAGTCCCAATTCGAGTTTAGAAACCCCCTCCCCAACTTTGCTTATTTTTTTAATTCTCGGGTTAGATTAAATGAAATCAAAATCGAGTTTAGTTTTAATTGGTTTGGTTTTGATTTGGTTTATTTCGCCCAACTAACATGATTTTTAATCGCGTTTTTTAAGTTTTTAAACGCAATTAAGGTTGATTGATAGCATGTGTGTAAAAATAAAGAGCTCGAGTAGTTTAAGAGATCGGGTAAAGTGGTGTATAAATTCAGGTATTATACTAAACAGCTAACACATTGGAGGAGGGGAGGGGGGGAGGGAAGTTGGGTGTATATAGTTTTGGGTATAGTGATGATAACCTTTTTAACTTCTTTCAAAAGACTTACATGTTTCTGTGAATGCTTTTATAGAACTTTATTGAAAAAGATTACAAAGACTTGGCCACTTCACTCCAATGAAACCCCAAAATTCCCTAAATCTATAAAAGAAAAGGATCTGTTTATTGTTTGTTACTCATCTGCTTAGACCTAATGAAGTAGCCAATAGTGACAAAGAGAGATCAAGAAAGCTCTAGCAAACAGACACATTCGATATGAGGAGTGTGAGGGAACATATCTACTGGCTGCACACTCATCAGTTTGTAACATC
>OVAV01002783.1:0-10723 GCA_900406375.1 Iberis amara
TATATATATATATAGTTTGTCTTGTCATAAAAACAAGTAACAACCATTGAGAAGCCAATATGCTTATCATGGTCGGGACATAATGATAAAAGCTCACCTTAATTTAATCATTTTGCTTCTTTCGATTGATCAAATAATAGGTTCCCCCAAAGCCGCCTTTACCACATCCACAAGCCTCCCCACCTAATCTACACACCTNCCTTTTCTTACTTTATAGTATATTTTATGTCAACTCATTTGGAATATTCCCATGCCTTCTTCACCACGTGATTTCTATATCATATTATCTTTGGAAATCTACGCACATATATTAGATTTTTGAAACATTTAACAATATATATATATATATATATATATATATTCTTGATTATTTAAAAAAATATATTTTTCAATGAAAACCTAGTCCAATATTCGGACACGTCCCCATATCTTTCACTTGTAACTATTCAAACTTAGCCACAAATGCTGCTCATCATCGTCATCATGATCTCCAAAAACTCTCTTCTTTAAAGGCTGATTTTCCACGCTAACGACGTCGTTTAAGCTTCTCTTCTCTCCCTTCATAATTTCAGAATGATCTCCGTTAACGGAAGCTCCATTGATTTCCTTTGGTTATTATTGCTATTCTGTTTCGTGTCTGAGCTCTCGGAAGATGTAAGCGAGCTCTCAACTGAACATCTCGATTGCCTAATTTCTCTGTTTTCGCGTTTCTTGCAACAGAAGAAACCTTTTTCCACATCTTCTTCCGCTTGTGTTAGCTCTGAGAAGGAAGAACTTGGTGGATTCACCATTGAAGCTGATCTCGAGAGCTCGGTTCTCGTAAAATCCATGCCAAGAGTGGAAGAAGTGTAACCAGCGAGAGTTTGTTGAGCTTTCATTAAAACTGATTGTAAATACTTTCCTTGCGCCTCAATTCTCACTTGCAAGTGCCTTTGAACCTGAAAACAAAACATTTTAACATCTCAAAAAGAGAGATAGATTTTGAGCTTAAATAGAGTTAACTAGGAGATCAGATTGATATTGTTACTTCGATTTGTTCATGAATTTTCTTTTGAACTTCCATCTGCATTTGTAAAGCCTCCGTGATTTGCAAACCTCTGTTTCTAAATATAGAAACTATCATTTTTTGAACTTCTATTTATGGAAATATATTATTCTTTTGATTTTCTGATCATTACTCGTTAGATGGTTTGCTATTTTCTTCGGTGATACTGTCTTGGACATCACTAGAATCGTTTTTATTCTCAGCTTCTTGGTTGTCTGAACCAGAGGAGATCATCAATAACAAAACATAAATGAGAATAACAAAATACTTTTTTAAAACCAAAATATGCAAAGATCTCGTAAGCCAATGGTCAAATATTAGAGTTCGAACTCAAGAATCTATGTATATCTCTTTTGTCTTAACAACATTATTAATTCTAATAAGTAATGGAAGAATCATAAACCTTCTAGGTTGTTATCATCGAACTTCATGTTCTTCCCTAGCCGATATTTCTGTAGAAATATAAAATAAGATCATCTAAAATTAGTTTTACAGAAATAAAAGAGATATGAGTTACCTGTAAATGGCTCTTGAGATGGTATAAGGTAAGTCCAGGAACTTCCAAAGCCTTCATCAAACCCTTAGGTGTTGCCTCTGCAAACACAAATTAAGCAGAACAAAAATTGTACGATGATTAACTCTAATAAAAATATTTGGAAAGTAACAAAAACGTTAAAGAAAAAACTTATAAAGAGAAGATGAAAACACAAATAAAGTACTGTTAGGCCCTCCGAGTTGATTAACAGCTTCGATAAATCTGTGATGAAGCTCACAAGTCCATTTCAATGTAGGTTTAGCATCCGTTGACAACAAAAGACTCATTTTTCTCTTCTGATTATTACCATTATTAGTGTTGCTCTCCATTAACAAACACACACAGATTGATCTTCTTCTTTTTTTTCTCTCTCTAATAGACAATTAAGAACGACCAAAAAATTGTTGGGTTTGTTGGCAAAGATATAGAAATATTTTTATATAAATATTTGGAGTGGTTGATGTTTTGAATTTTCTTCTTCGCTCACTCCATATATGGAAACATGAGTGGGGTTATGTTGGAGAATAGAATATATGCTCTTATGGCTCTTTCCTCTCTCTTTTTTATTTTTATTTTATTATTATATATGATGTTTCTTCTTGCTTTCTTCCACCATTTCTCGATTTCACACCACTTTATTTTTGTTGAGTTTGTATTTTGTGTTACTTTTTATTCGATATGTAAGGCATAAGATCAGATAAAAAGGTTTGTATAGTGTAGTTCGGTTTTGATCGTATATATAGACATCGACCATAATGATCTATCATAATAAACACGTATTGTTTTGTACGTGCATGCTTTTTTTTTTTTTTTGACATCAAAACACCATATAATATTAATTCAGGATAAAAAAGTTAGCCTCTATACCTAACCATCCCAAAACCAAAGTGTTTACATGAGAACATATTAAGTTTTTAGATCGAACTCTTTTAGCTAAAATGTCAGCTCTTACATTAAATTTTCTTGCAATGAAAGTGATGGTAAACCTAGAAAACAAATTTTTTAAAAGCTCAAATTCATTCCATTCATATGCCAAGGTTGGCCATTCTTTCTCTTCATTTACATTTATCAGCTTCACAAGCTGTAGGCAGTCCGATAGAAAGGAAATATTTTCAAACCCAAGTTGCAAGGAGCATTTCATTGCGCAAAATAGGATATTGAACTCTGCATGAAGGGGGGGGGGGATAAAACTTGGTTTATCCCAAAAGAACCGTAGGTTAGCTGCCCTGGTTCAAGCTCAGAAACACATCCTCCACCTACAAATTCTAAATTTTTCACCCAAGATGCATCCACTTGGCATCTTGGATAATGTGATAAACTCATGACCGTTTCAGGGTTTTGTGTTGATGATTGCTGGTCTTGTCTATGATCAAGGATAATTTGTGCCGTTCTCTACGTTTCCTCTTCGCTTGTCGCATGTTGGACCATATCCAAGGGGGAGGTCTCCTTCGCATTAAAGATCATCTTGTTTTTAGCTTTCCATATGAACAAGATTAATTAAGGGAAACGCGCTAGAATGTTTTGTGGAACTTCTTCATTCTTTGCACGGAGAATAAGATAATCTAGGTTTTAAAATAGAGATTCTCTTGAGAAAGAACCAGATTCGTCAGGATGTCTGAGAGCGCCCATGTCTGTAAAGCTGGTGGGCAAAAGAATAAAAGATGGTTAATTGACTCCTCAGCATCCCCACATCTTGGGCATGAACGATCTGGTCCACAATGCCTATCCACTAAACGACTATGTGAAGGTAGACATTCAGAAATAGCAAGCCAAAGGAAATGTTTTATTTTACGCAGCATCTTTAACTTCCATACAAGGGATTTTAAAGATTTGGTGCTAGGTTCTGAGACAACTTGAATCTTTCCTTCACTCTTTAGGTGAGACGCTAATTCATAACCGAATTTGACTGTATATAAGCCCGACTTTGTGAAAGTCCAACAGAAACCATCCTCTTTATGGTGATACCTGGATTTAATGCTTTGTATTAACGGGATGTCGACTGGATCCACCAAAGCTTCTATGATATCCATATTTCATTGGTTCGTCGAGTGGTTAGTAAATGAATCACTAGTATGTTTTGGTCTCTGTGGATTCTGATAACATTGGTCAGTCTCGATGGGGATGATGGGATCCATGGGTCCAACCATATCTGAGTATTGGTGCCTTATCCTGTTGTATTTCTGAGTCCTTCCCTAAGGATATCTTGTGCTACTAAAATGCTCTGCCATACATACGATGGGGAATTTGATGTTTTCACGTCCATTGGGCTCATTTGCCGAAAATATCTGCCTTTCAGAACTCTAGCTAGAAGAGACTTCCAATAATGAATCAAATGCCATAGTTGCTTTGCTAAGAGGGCTAGGTTAAAACTGTAGAGATCCATGAACCCTAACCCTCCTTATTCTATAGGAGTGCAAATCTTTTCCCATGCTAGCCAATGGAGGCTTCGGTTATTTACTTTTGTACTCCACCAGAACCTTGTTATGGCTCCTGATAAACAAGCTTTTTTCATTTCTTTGTCTAATCAAGTAATCTAAGACTACTTAAGTGTCGATATAGTACTTAGGTGTCAAATCCAAATCAGGAGCAATCAACACATTAAAACCTATGAGAATATAACTTAGTCTAAGAAAATAGGGGTTTTTGATTTAAAGCTAACATTCTAAATAAACATGAAACATAAAAGTCAAGAATATAAAAAGTCAACCAAATTAAACAAAAGTCAACAAAGATTAAGGTTTAAACAAAGATTAAAAAGCTAAACAAATGAGCAAAGGTTATTGACTTAGATGATCAAGTGAAGTTCTATGATGCTTAAAACTATCATTCAATGCTAATCATTTGTCTAAGATTTCCAATTAAAGACTAATCCACTTCCGTGATAATAATCCCTTTTCTAATCATGTAACTTAAACAATCCTTTGGAAAGTCACACTCAAAGAAAACATTAAGGTATAATCCATACAACCACTAAACTAACTAACACAATCCCTTGGTTAGGCCTCATTTAGCATTCAAAAGTTGGTTCAAGCATTTCATCGAACACCTTCTGGGCGATAAACTACTTATGATCAACAAATGAATGATCAAGTCAAATCTAGCATTAAGCACACCTAGTGAATGAATATTTAAGTAAACTAAGCCCTAAGCATCATATTTTAACACTTAATCATCCTAATCTACCTAACCCATTTGCTTAAGGAGATTACTCACTAATCATAGGTGAAACATCAAATCCCATGAAGGAAATACGTTTACCCATGATCTTAAACAAGAAATAAGCAAGAGATTAAGCAAAGAAAAGAAAGAGAACTAGATTAAAAACTCCAAATCAAAGGTCTACACAAGAGAGAAAGGAGAATACAAAAGCTAAGAGAGAGAGAGAGAGAGAGAGAGTAAAAATAAGGATGGAAAATAAAAATAAAGATTGTGGCCAAAATTAGGTCTAAAGTGTATTTATAGTCTAAAAAAAGGGTTTTTGGGTTAAATCTTGGTTAATGCTTGAAATGTTGACTTGGTCTTGGTTAATGCTTGAAATGTTGACTTGGTTTGGTACAGCTTTCCCGAATTTTCATCTAGCTTTCCTAAATTTCCTTCGTTTCTTCCTGAATTTCCTTCAACTCTCCAAAATTTATATCTTCCCCAATTTTCCTCCAGCTTTCCTAAATTTCCTTTGTTTCTTCCTGAATTTCCCTAAGCTTTCCTAAATTATGCTCAAAACTTCATTTCTCCCCTCCTTTAAGCTCCTTTGGTCCCAATCTTTAGTTTGCTCCACTTTCAACACCTAATATATGGAATGCAATGCAAATGCATACTATACAACCCTAAATGTAAGTAAATCTACCTAGAATGAAATCAAAACAAGAGGTAACGTTCCTTAAAAACACAATATATAAGCTCCCTGAAGCTTAGAGATGATTTTCTTGGGGGAGGAGAAAGCAGGACATCCCATAAGTATGAAGGGATTGTGCAACTGATTTCAGGAGAACTTATTTTCCCCCATTTGAAAGGAATTTGGTCGACCATAGGTTTATCTAATCATTCAATCTATCTCGAATGAATTCAAAAACTTGTCATTTACAGCCAAAAATCTTCTATGGTAAGCCCATGTACATTTCCATTTCGCCTTATTTTCGTATGCCAATGGTTTGTTTAAGAATTCCGTTTAGCTCATGTCCCACCTTATTACCAAATAGAATATATTATTTAGATAGGTTAAGTTGTTGTCCCGAGGTTTTTCCGTACAAATTAATGATTCTCATCAACTCAACACATTGTTGGATATCTGTCTTACAGAAGAATAGACTATCATCTGCGACCAAAAGATGAGACACTGCTGGACTGGCCCGCGCAATCTTGAGTCATGTGATCCTTGATAAGCAAGATTTTACCAATCCCCTTACTAATCGTTTGTAGAACAGAAGGGTTTAATCGAAACCACGTGGACTAAAGTTCGCAACACTAAAGATACAAGAACCAAACTAATCTAGAGCCAATGAGTTTTTATGAGTATTAAATCAAAGATACGAAATGCAAGGAAATAAGAAACAAAGAAGAAAATAAGATAAAAGCATTGGAACATGGATCTTACTATCAAGGGATATAATTAACAATCAACCAACAATGAAACAATCAATCAATGTTAATCCTTGGTCTAAGATTTTCAAATAAAAACTAATCCACTCTCGTGACAATAGTCCATTTTCTTAATCATGCAACTAAAATAATCTCTTGGATAATTACACAATCAAGAAGCATTAAGATTTAATCCATGATAAACCACTAAATTAACTAACACAATTTCTTGGTTAGGCCTCATTAAGCATTCAAAAGTTGGTTCAGGAATTTCATCGAACACCTTTCGGGCAACAAACTCCCTAAGATCTAGAAATGAGTGATCAAGTCATATCTAGCATTAAGAATACCTAATGAGTGAAGATCCAAACATTAACAACCATAAATCATCATCAATCAATCACAATACAAATCATATCTAGCCTAGATCCAATAACCAAAACTAATCCCTAACATGCAAGAACACAAAGAAGAAGAAAGGTGCTTATATTAAATGAAAATGTAATACAAGTTTCTCCAAGATCAAAGAGAAATCTCCAAAGGAGATCTCTTTGATCTTGGAGAACAAACAATAAGAAAAACTTGAGAGAAACTAGAAAAATGTGGCTAAACAAAAGATGAATCCAAGATTAAAAGATTAGATATATCCTCAAAAACTAGATTTAAAATGCTTAAATACTAGTCCTAAAGCGTCTTGGGTTTACCCAAAATCATGTGGATTAACCCAATGCAAAATGAGTAAAAATCTTTGTCAATACTTGAATTTTTACTCTTCATCACTCCATATCGGCCTCTAGTGACCAATACCACTTGCCCAATATACCCATATCAACCTAATGGTACCGGGCATCAATTTTATCTGCAAAACAGCTTGACCAGTCTTCAGTTCGGGCCATAACTCTCTCACCTTTGAAGCTATGGCGGCGTGAAATAGCTCTTTGGAAATCCGACTCAAAGGGCTACAACTTTGATGAAAGAGTCTTCTCCTAAATTGCAATGGAAGCTTGTGTAAAAGATGCATCTTTGGAGCGGACGATTTGGAGCTTAGGATCTAGCGGATCACAACTTTGCCAGCTCATATCTTGCGATTCCCTGAGGCGTTTAAGGTGATTATTGGCTTATTGGAAAGCTTGAATGCATGGCTACAATATTCTTCAAAATTCCAAGATGAAATTTATATTGTAAAATCTCCAAATCGCTTGATCTTTAAGACATGTTGGTTTGATCCTTTTTGAGTCCCTTTCTAGCTCTTTTGCAATCCAAATGATCTCTCCTTTGATTCCACTCACCTTTAACACCTGAAACATGAAATGATATGCAAATGCAACCTATATGTGCCTGGATACAGGTGCATCTACCTAAAATGAAGATGAGACAAGAGCTAAAATCCATTAAAAACACAATATATCAAACCTACATTCGTCTTCTGCACCTTTAAGATGTGAGATTAGAGCTTCAGTGAGCAGAATAAAGAAAAAAGGGGATAAAGGGTCCCCCTGCCATAGTCCTCTAGAAGGTTGGACATTTCCTTCCTGTTCTCCATTCACTAAGATTTGGTATGACACCGAAGATACACACCATTTAATCCAAGATACCCATTTATTCTCAAAACCCATCTTTAAGAGGATAACCTCCATTCCACTTCCACACGATCATAGGATTTACTCATATCCGTTTTAATCGCCACAAATTTATTCTTGTACATGGGATTAGTACGTAGCTCATGAAAAGCTTCATGTGCTAGAAGAATATTGTCGGATATGTTGTTTCGCTGATATATGGTGTTTTTAATGGATTTTAATTCTTGTTTTATCTTCATTTTAGGTAAATTCACTTGCATTTAGGCACATATAGGTTGAATTTTTATATAATTTCATGTTTCATGTGTTGAAGGTGAGTAAAATCAAAAGAGAGACCAATTGGATGCAAAAGAGCTAAAAAGGGGACTCAAAAAGGATCAAACCAACACGCCGTAAAGATCAAGCGATTTGGAGATTTTACAATGGGAATTTAATCATGGCATATTGAATAATATTGTATCCGTGTATTCAAGCTTTCCAACAAGCCAAAAATCACCTTAAACGCCCCAGGGAATTGCAAGATATGAGCCAGCAAATTTGTGATCCGCTAGATTCGAAGCTCCAAACTGTCCATCCAAAAGATGCATCTTTTAAACCAGCTTCCATTGCAATTTAGGAGAAGATTATTTCATCAAAGTTGTAGCCCTTTGAGTCAGCTTCTCAAAGAGCTATTGCACGACATCATAGCTTCACAGGTGAGAGAGTTATGGACCCTGAACTGAAGATGTGTCTAGCAGCATTCAGAACAGAAGCCACTGAAGAGTGTAGCGGTTTGACATAGCGGTCTGGTCAAACCCCTACAGACGAAAACACAATTCCAGGGAGCTGTAACGGTTTTCTGTAGCGGTTTAGGCAGAGTCAAAAGCTCTAAAAAGTCAACGTTTTCCTAAATGTTTTACCTAGTTTCAATTGGGTTAACCCAAGTGTTTTGGATTAACCCAATATTACTTTTAGATTGCTATAAATATGTTTAGACCTAATTGTAGCCAACTTAGAAACCTTTTTACTACTTTTGTTCTTTGTTTCTACTTTTGTGCAACTGTTTGATTTTGAAGTTTAATCTAGTTGTTCTTCATTTTCTTTTGCTTATTTCTTTGTTGAATCTTGTTAAGTTCATGATCAAACACATTCTTATCATAGGATTTTTTGGTTTGATCATGCTTAGTGAGTAGTTTTCTTATAAGTAAATGGGTTAGGTAGATTAGGGTGATTATGTGATAGAATGTGATTCTTAGTGCTTAGTTTACTTAAATCTTCATTCATTTAATGTTTTTAATGCTATATTTGACTTGATCACTCATTTCTAGATCATAGGAAAATTCATGCCCGGAAGGTGTTTGTGAAAATGCTTGAATGAATTATTTGAATGCTAAATGAGGCCTAACCAATGGATTGTGTTAGTTAGTTTATTGGTTGTATGGATTACACCTTAATGCTTTCTTTGAGTGTGACTTTTCAAGAGATTGTTTAAGTTGCATGATTAGGAAAGGGATTATTATCACGAGAGTGGATTAGCCTTTATTTGGAAATCTTAGACCAATGATTAACATTGAATAATTGTATTAAGCATCATAGGACTTCTTTTGATCACCTAAGTCAATAACCTTGACCCATTTGCTTAGCTTTTAATCTTTGTTTAAACCTTAATCTTTGTTGACTTTTGCTTGATTTTAGTGAACTTTTATATATTTGACTTTTTGTTGACTCTCATGTTTTAAGTTTGTTAGGATGTTAGCCTTAAACCAAAAACTCCTATTTGCTTAGACTAAATATGATTCTTTTAAGTTTTAATGTGTTGATTGCTCCCGTTTTGGATTGATATCCTAAGTACTACATCGACACTAAGTAGCCTTAGGTTTACTTGGTAGCATAGAACCACATAATTCTTGTTTATCATTCGCCACAAATGCATATTGTGTCTTTGAAACTAAATTTGGGAGATTTTTCTTTAGGCGCGAACAGAAAATCTTAAATATGATTTTGTAACTAACATTGCACAGACTTATTGGCAGAAATTCTATCATCTCTTTTGGGCGTTCTGTCTTGGGGATTAGACAAATATGAGTCATATTTAGCCTTGGATCAAAAGAACCGGATCTGAAAAATTCTTTTACCATCTTGATGATATCCTCATTAGTTACATCTCCAAAACGCTAGAAGAATAAGTTGGTCATACTGTCTGGCCCTGGAGCTTTATCTGGATTTATTTCCTCGATCGCTCGTTTGATTCGCTGTCCAAAGGATCTCTCGTTGGCGATGCATTCATGGATGGTGTCACTTTCTCAGTGATGTACTGGAGGGCTTTGTCAAAATTTCCTGTCTCTGAGGATGTAAATAAGTTATGGAAGTAGTCCGAAGCTACTTTTTGATTCCAGCTTCACTTTCAGTCCAACCACCCTGTGGATTTTTAGTTTGGTAATGCGGTTCCTGGCTCGCCTTTGTTTGGTTGACGCATGAAAAAACTTTGTATTTTTATCTCCGTCTTTTAACCACAAGATCCAACTTTTCTGTTTCCAAAATTGCCTCACTTGTCACATTCTCATCTGTTTGGGCTTTCTTAAGCTGGTCTTTTATGATCTCTATGTTTTTCTCCGTATTGGATGGGTTAGAACATTTCCATCGAGATATCGCCCTTCTAAGTTCTCCAATCTTGAAACTGTCAAGGGATGGTGATATGACCCGGCCCAAGCATGAAGATAACTCGGAAAGGTGGGGATTAGATCAAGCCTGGACTAGCTCAGAAGAAGACTCAGAAGGGCCCGGACAAAACGAAGACTTGGCCGAAGAAGAAGAAGATCAAGCCGAGAAGACTTGGCCCGAGAACCGAGGAACTAAGCCCTCGCATGAGTCCTTCGGCCCGGATCGGCCAGGACAACAACTTCCTTGGCCCAAGTCCATTCCAAACTCTCATACGGTCCAAGACACCATTTGGCCCGGACAAGACTTGACTTGTGCCGAGAGAAGTACAAGCAGGGCCGAGAGACCGAG
>OVAV01002788.1:0-10719 GCA_900406375.1 Iberis amara
TACAAAGGATCATCTAAAATATGTTTTTGATATTAAGGATCGAATGATGGTCTCTTTCTTGGTCAAAGAAAATATACTATTGACTTGCTTAGTGAAATAGGGAATCTAGGATCAAAGCCATGAAAGACACCACTTGAAGATGGCTACAAAGTCATACGAGAGGGGAAGATTGAGGATTAGCCATTTGAGAACCAACACGAATGTAGAAGGATGGTAGATAGAATTCTAAGATATATCAAAGGAGCTCCTGGACAAGGCATTTGGATGGGTCATAACAACAATACAGAGATAGTAGGTTATTGTGATGCTGATTGGGCCGGAGACAGGAATAACAGAAAGTCTACAATTGGTTATTGCACATTCATAGGAGGAAATCTTGTTACATGGAGAAGCAAGAAGCAGAAGATAGTCTCCTCTTCTAGTGCTAAATCTGAATACCGGGCCATGAGGAAGCTAACCAACGAGCTACTAAAAGGTCTACTAAAGGATATAGGAATCGAGTCAAGTGAGCCAATCACTATGCATTGTGATAATCAAGCGGCTATCCACATAGCGTCCAAAAATGTTTTCCATGAGACAACCAAGCATATTGAAGTTGATTGTCACAAGGTAAGACAAGAAGTTGAGCAAGGCATCATGCTACCATGTTACACTAAGATCTCGGACCACTTGGCCGACATCTTCACCAAAGCGGCTAATATCAAAGTATGTGAGTTCATCCATGAGAAGCTTGGACTTACGACCATCATCAAATAATAGCTCCTGTAACCGTGGAGCCTTGTACTCTTTTTCCTTTAAGGAGTTTTATCCCAAGTGGTTTTCTCTCTAAAAGTTTTAATGAGGCTTGGTCTTCACGCGTTCAAGTTTAGCCATTCATCTCGGCTTAACTTGAGGGCGAGTGTTAAGTTTTGGTTATCATCGACCAAGACTTAAGAAATATTAAAAAAGAAGTTTTAGAAATATAAGAGGATTGGGAAATATTGGGAAAGGCCAAAAGAAATGAAGAATATACGACTTGGCCAAAATTAGGCCAAGTCAGGTGAAGTCTCGGCGACCATGCGCAAAAATGGGCCAACCATGCGCAAAGTATCGAGCCGGGAAGAAAAACACGTATTCCGGAAAGTTAGCGTGTGCGGGAAGGCAAAAATGTGGAACACACAGTATCGGCCCATGCGCGTATTCGAAAAGTGACCTAAGTGGGCAATGCGCATAATCGAGCCAGACATGCGGAGGATCAAGCCAACGATGTAGAGGATCGAGCCACCATGCAAAGGATCGAACCAAAGTAGAAGTATGGGCAGAATCGAGCCACCATGCAGAAGATCAAGCCAACGATACGGAGTACCAAGCCAAAGATGCACATTGTCTCACAATAGCTATCGAGGAACTTTGCAAATAAGGTCACTCGGCCAAAACCAACGGTCTATCAACCAAACTTGGTTTACACGGGCCATTTTGGGTAAGGAAGCTTCTGGATTTGGAATTATAGCCGTTGGAAACCTTTTGGCCGAGATTCCACTTTTGCGTCTAGATACATGCATACGCGTATAGAAATGGTCCCCGCCTAGTCCGTACACGCGCTTACGAGATGCTTTATGCTTTTACTCAAATTTTTCACATTTTGTAACTTTTCTTTACCATTTTAGGGTGATCCTAGGTTGTTTAAGGATCCCCTATTTAAACCTTGTGTTGGCCGCATTATTCATTAAGGAGAAAGTTTCCTTCTTTACAATCTAAGTCTCTTTCTCATTTCTCTCGAAATTCTTCCATTCTTGAGCTTAATCTGTCATGGATTAAGCTTATTCTCTTCTCAAATATTCAAATATAACACACCAAATCTGGAACTAAGTTCAAAGAAAAAGTTTTGGATTAAGAATAATATATACTGTTTCATGAGGGTTTAGATTATTTTAAATAGACAATGATATCTCTGTTGGCATAGTCACCCGTACAAACAAGGAAACATATATAAAAAAGAGTTTAAACTAATTTAAAATGTCTTAAAAGTCTCCTCTTAATTTCCATGAGCTTTAATCTTCATTTGACCCAACACTTAGGAATTTATGGTGTACTCAACTTGGCTCATTAAAAATTAAACCTAGAAAATTCATTTGGACAAAACGAGGTTTAGGAAAATAGTTCAAGAAGAATACTCACCTAAATGTTTGATCATTTCTGAGCTTGTATCAAATATGTTCTTATTGAAGTATTTTCTAAGCTCAAGTCTTCAAATTGATCTTTCAATTCTTCTTAGCATTTTTCTAGGTGTTCCAGCCAACCTCCTAATCCTTGATCTTATCAATGGACCAGTTGCAAACACAAACATCTTCTTTCTTATGCTCATCCCTAGCTTCATCATCACCTTCTAGCTCAGATCCAAGCTCATCCATATACTCATCTTTAGCTACTAGCTCATCTGCAAGTTCATCCTTAGCCATGATTGTATCATCCCCTCTCCCTCGAAAAGTATTTACCCTCAAATTTAAATTACTTGCATCAAACGGAAACAAATCAGAAATACTGAACCTATTACTCACATTGTACTTACCTTGAATTTCCAATTTATAGGTTGTTATTAATCTTCTTTATGATTTTGAATGGTATATCTACTCATGGCTGAAGCTTATATTTCCTCTCAACATAAAACCTTCCCTTATTAAGTGGACCTATACTTGATCACTTACTCCAAACTTTTGTTCACGCCTACTCTTGTTGGCTTGTTTATCATACTGCTTAGTTTTAGCCTCTATGTTCTCCTTAGCCTTTAAGTGCAGCTTCTTCACCATTTCAGCTTTCTTTTGTCCATCCGTGTTTACTCTTTCACTCAAAATAAATGTGTTAAATCCAATAGTGTAAATGGACTAAGACCGTAAACAATCTCAAAAAGAGAATACTTTGATAAAATGCAAATTTAGCACGTCACAAACAATCCTCCAAAGTCCCATGGTTTTTTTTTATCAAGGCTCTAAAAAATGTCGATAAAGACCTAATCATTGCCGTAGTTTGCCCATTTGTTTGGGGGATGACATGTAATTGAGAATAACACTTCGTTCCTAGTTTTTCCCCATATAGTTTTCCAAAAACAACCTAGAAATTTAATTTCTCTATCAGATACATTTGACTTATAGGCATGCCATGAATCCTAAAAATATCTATAAAGAACAAATTTTCTACATGCATTGCATCATCTGTTTTATTACATGCTATAAAATATTCTATTTTGGAAAATATATCCACCACAACAAAGATTGAATCTTTTCATGTTATAGTCCTTGGTAATTCTACCACGATATCCATAGAAATATCATGCCATGGATGAGAGATGTAGGAAAGGGAGTATACAAACCATGAGGTTGCACCTTCGACTTAGCATGTTTGCAAATTATACCTTTAGAACATATTCTTTCCACATCTCTCTTCATCCATGGAAAGTAGAAGTGATCTTTCATCATTTTGAGAGTCTTGTCTATGTTAAAATGCCCCATTAGACCTCCTCTACATGCTTCCATGGTTAATAACTCATGAATAGAACAATTAGGTACACAAAGTCTGTTGCACAAAGAAAAAATATCCATCATGTTTGTCGAAATAGCTTGAAGCATTTTTCTCACAATTCTTGTACACTTCCTAAAAATCAAAATTTGTTACATATAGTTTCGAAAACTAAAAGCTTAACATCAAAATTAGAGACAATAGTATACCTCCTGAATAATGCATCATCTACAACATAGGGAAATGTCTCAATAAACTCTAACCATTTGGCACGTCTCTTGTTCAACTTTTGTTGGCCCTTTAAATATTTTAATGAATCATGATTTGTATGAATCACAAACTCCTTTGCCCAAAGGTAATGTTGCTATATTTGTTAAGCTCTAACTAATGGAAACAACTCTTTATCATTTCCCCATCTTTATTTCGTATTTGAACCTTGTAAGGTCTAGGATGCTTCATGTTCCTAAGTCCAAGTTTATGAACCATAGTAGTGCTGGTCACATTATTACAACTACTTCCATCTATGGTAAGACTACAAACTTTATTCTGCACCAAACATCTTGTATGAAATAGGTTCTCTCTTTGTTCTTTTTCCTCTTCTCTAGGCAATAAGCTCAATGTTCTTTTATTAACCAGTAATTTACTAATGGTTGCTCGTACTTCATAGTCCTCAAGAGAAATAGAATGTGTTTAGTGTTGTTCTTCCTCTGATTCATATTCACCATTTTCCAATAGTATTACCACTCTCTTGTTAGTACATTAATTCGCATAATGTCGTCTACCTTAATAATTAAAACATTTCACATCCATGGACATGGTTTGGATAAGAAATAGATTTTCCTTGTTCTTTGGCTAGAACCGGATTGATCTTTGTATCTTAATTTTGAGGAAGATTAGCTTGAATTGGTCGCGGGTAGTCTTTTTGGTAGCTAGGCTTACTGCCCTTTAAAAATTTTGGTCTTGAGTTTCAACTGCATAACCTGATATTGTATGGTATTTTCTCTTAGTTGTTGTTTACTAAGAATAGCCTTATGAATCATCTCCTCTAGTTGTTGTTTAAGGTTGTCTAGTATATCTCTGTTTAGGCCTCCAACAAATTTTGACATTATAGCTTCTCTACCCTCTTGCACATTACCTTTGATCAATAAGGTTTCAAACTTTTGAAATATTCTTCTACTTTTCTATGTCCTTGTATTAGTCTTCTCGGCCTTTGATGTAACTCTCTTTATTGATGGCTTGGAACATACAGAACATACTCTTCTTTAACTCTATCCAACTTTCCACATGATACTCTCCCTACCTTTTTCAAGTGTTTTCCAATTGTTCTCACCAACTCAAAGCATAATTATGGAATTTAGTGGCTGCTACTTTATCTCTATTAACTTTGGTGAACTTGTGGTAGTTAATGACTAGCTTAATTTTAGTCAACCAATCTAGATAAGCATACATATCACACTCCACGGAAGGGTGGAATTCTAAGTTTAGTTCCTTCAAACTTGGCACAAATTTATATGAGCAGTTCGTGATCTAATTGAACTTTAGAATGATGGTAACACAAGAACAAGTTCTATCATTCATTCATCGATTCATATTTTTAAACATCAATCAATCCAAAACAGAAACAATCTAGAAACAAACAGAACTACACAAATCAATAGAAGATGAATAGACAAATCAAAACTATTAGAAGTTAAAGAGACACTTCCTGTTTTGACCAGTCAAGCCTTCAAATCAGCTCTGTTGCCACTTAATACAATCCTCCTTGATGGTCTTTACTGTGAAGTTTGAGACAGAAATAAATGAAACACAAAACATGTGGATATGAACTTGTGAATGAAGATAGTGTGCCGATGGATGATATAACAAATGAGAAGGAGATCCTTGGATGTTTGATAGAAAATTCAAGGAAATAAAACACGTAGAATCAAAAAGAACTGGATATGACACACCAAATCCAAAACCAAGTTTAAAGAGAAAATTTTCGATATACGAACATGGCTAAGTGTTTCATGAGGGTTGAAAACATTTTAAATAAAAAAGAAAATTTCCTTTGGCCTACTGACATGTACAAAAAGAACACATAAATACAAAATAATTTAAACTAATTTGAATGTTCATGAGCCTTAATCGTCATTTGATCCAACACTTAGGAAATTACTGAGTATTCAACTTGGCTCATTAAAAACAAAGCCTCGAAAACCTATTAGGACAAAACCAGGCTTGGGAAAAAGAGTACAAGAACAATACTCACCTAAGTGTTTGATCATTCTTGAGCTTGTATCAAATGTGTTGATGTGAAGTACTTTCCAAGTTCAAGTCTTTAAATCGATCTTCCATTCTTCGTAGCACTTGTTTAAGTGTTCCGACCAACTTCCTAGCCGTTGATCTTATCACTGGACCAATAGGAAACACTAATAATATTAAATATTTCGGAAAAAATAATGGGATAGACTTTCTCTGGCTTCATGAACATTTCATAGATAATAGAATTATACGTCAAATTTCTTGTGTGAAAACTACGTAGCAAAAAAATCGGGTTTAATGAGAACATCACCACATACTAAATGTGGCTTATGCTATATTGTTTCAAGGAAATGTGCCCAAATATTTTTGGGGTCACAAATTTCTCTTGCCCACTTATTTGATAAGATACTTTATGACACGACGAGCCATCATCATATGTACACATTGCGCTCAAAAGATAAATTTCCCAAGAAAAGCTCAACATGTATGTATTTTTTTGCTATTCAATGGGAAAGAAATGATGGTCTATCTATGATCTTGACAATGATTCTATATTTATCTCAATTATGTAATATTCCAGGAGCATCTATATCCATTTCATAGACTAATTTCTAGAGGTTTAATATCATCACATACTATATTTATCTCAATATATATGTAATATTCCACCAGCATCTCTATCCATTTCATAGACTAATTTCTAGAGGTTTAATATCATCGCAACCTCCATGTGCATACTATGAAGATGATTTTCAACCTTTATTTGCTCCTGCATTTGTGACTGAGCCATTGGTGACAGGGGGTGGACAATTCTTCACTTGGTTTAGTGCAAGACTCCTCATCTATACCGAATCATCTTTTTCTTTTCTTATAGCTTCGAAATATGTTGAACCTATAGAGGAGAATTTTGAGAGGGGTCATCGTATTAAGAAACTTTCTATCAAACATGCTCCATATGTCATGTATGGTACAAATTAATGAAACACATCACACCTTCTCATCACCCAAAACAAAGTGTTTAAGTAAGTGTATGTACCCCATCACTAATTATGTCTCATGTCATCATCTATCTTCGCCCTTACTGGCTTTACTTACTACGGTTGAAACACATTGAGCCTAAATCATTTAGAAAGATTATGGAAGATTAATGATGTCATCAAATAATCCATGGAGATTTAAATGCGTTAAAACGTAAATAAATTTGGATGTTGACTACATTCCTCCAAACAAACATGTTATTGGTTGTACATGGGTATATGAGATCAAATTCAATTCGGATGATACAATTGAATGTTATGAAACTCATTTAGTGGCGCATGGAAATGCTCAAGAAGAAGGTGTTGATTACAGCGAAACATATGTGCAAGTTGTGAAAATGAATATAGTTTAAATCTTTCTTTAAATTTCTTCAGAAAGAGATTGAGAATTGCATGAAATGAATGTTCATGTTGTGTGTCTCCATGGGCAAGTAGATGAAGTGCTATATCTGAAATTACCTCTGGACTATTTGTCTACTTATTCAAATCATGTATGATAACTCAATAAAGCATTATATGATCTCAAGCATGTACTAGATATTGATTTTAAAGACTCTCCAAAGCCTTATTAGAATTCAGCTTCACACAAAACGTCTATACTACTCTCTGTTTACACAAACACATGATGGAAAATCTATCTTTCTCATAGTTTATGTTAACAATTTGATTATTTCTGGTGATAACGCACACATGATTTTTACCTTTAAAGCGTATCTTAGTTGTTGCTTTTACATGAAAGATTTTTGAATTTCAAAATACTTCTTAGGTATTGCGGTTTCAAGAGGAAAGGAAGGCATATATCTTTCATAAAGAAAGCATGCTCTCGATAAAATAGATGTATGTTGCTTGCTTGGGTGTACGAGTGTTGCCATTTCCATCGAACAATAATCTTGCTCATGAT
Source organism: Iberis amara (assembly GCA_900406375.1). Taxonomy (NCBI): domain Eukaryota; kingdom Viridiplantae; phylum Streptophyta; class Magnoliopsida; order Brassicales; family Brassicaceae; genus Iberis; species Iberis amara. Next base: position 7,675 of record OVAV01002788.1, read on the forward strand.
AATGAACCGTTTTATATTGATATGGAGTCTTGCCGGAGACTGGTAGATTGGTTGGTTTATTTAGTCGTGACAAGACATGAACTTGCTTGTGTTGTTCACATTCTTTCTCAATTTTTCCACTCACCGCGCGAAACAATTAGGTGCTGTTCCACTTGTTTGAGATTTGAAAGGAAAGCATGGCCAAGGTCTTCTTTTAAGTGCAAAGAATGCACTCGCATTAATTTTTTATAGTGATGCTGATTGGGCGGAGTGTACCCTTACATGAAAATCTCTCACTGGTTATGTCATAATGCATGGCGAGTCACTAGTCTCATGGATGACGAAGAAATAACCAACATTATCACGCTCATCTGCAGAAGCAGTATACAGAGCAATGACAATGACCTATAGTGAATTCAACTGGACGATTGAGGTGTTGGAGTCACTCGGCTTCCCAGAAATTACCTATACCATTTCATTATGATAACAAAATAGCTCTTCATATTTTAGTCATTCCAGTCTTTTACAAAAGAACGAAACATATTGAAATTAATTTTCATTTTTTCATGAGTACAAGAAGGGGTCATTGCAGCAGAACATATCAATACTTATGATACGTTTATAGATATTCTCACTAAGCGTGTTAGACGTCAGAAATTATGATATATTCTTGATGGGCGTTCACAATCTACACGCTCCATCTTGAAGGAAGTATTAGGATAAAAATTATCTTTTTGGTTAGATAGTATTCCAAACATATATTACGCTTATCTTTCCTATGATAATGGAGACAACTTGTGTTTCTTATATAAGTTCATGTATTCTACACTGTGAGATCAATAACGTAAGAAAGATTCACATTGACAAAACTTATAGATGATCTTGTAGCATATTACAATTAGGAATGCTATAATTTCTTGGGCAAGACAAGTCAAGTATTAATTAGAAACCAAATACAAAAAATACTTTAAGAAATAGAATTAGATTATTTATTATTCCTATAAATTTTTTTTGCATTTTTAATAAATTTAGTTCAAAAAAAACAAAATATCATGTCTTAAGACTAACACTTTCTACTAACACTAAGGAACCTTAGGGTATAGTGTGAGGTTTTAGGGTATATGGTATGAGGTATAGTTTGAGGTTTTGATTTAGAACGTAGTCCTTATAAGTAAAGCACCATATAATATGTAAAGCAACAAAAAACAAATATTTCCACCAATCAATATGAATTGTTGTTTATCAATAAAAATTACATAGTCAAAGAAAAAAAAACCATACTCATTTTTTATAGATATGAATGAGATATAGACAACATTTTTTTTACATATATATAGACAAACTACATATAATTCTTGTGCTTAGATTTTAATTTGTACAAACTTCGAATAATTTTAATATTTTGGAATTTTTGAGTTATAAATTTTATAGGTTTAGTTATGTACAAACTTAGATTTTTATTCATGAACTTTAAAAGCATATATTTTGGATTTATTTAGTTTTATTCTTGAAGTCTAAATCCTAAACCCTAAACCCTAAAAACCTGAAACCGTAAACCCTAAACCCCTAATAACAAACCAATTTTATTTCCAAACCAAACCGAATTCTCGTTAGGAAAGGGAAACACAAAGTTTCAAAATATATATAATACATGAGTTCAACACACAAAGACATTAGTTCAAAACACAGAGATCATTACAACATTATCATTACAACTTTATCACTTGGCCATGCTACAGCAGTCCCTAAAGCATCTTTAAAGATTTGAATTTCAGAATTTGCCTTCCACACTCTAGCACTGCCTATCTTGATAACATCAACCCAAACCTTGGTTCCATTTTCACCTAATGGCACAAAATGACATACAGCTGTAGGATCTGTCGAAGCTACTATACATGCAACAACTGTGAGTCTTGAGTTTTTGCAGTCTAAGAGAATGCATTTCCTATTTGATTTCTTGGAAGAACTTGTGCTACCACTTGGACTCTGTAAAGGAATAAAATATCTTATTACCAACACATTATATTGACTTAATATTATCAATAAGTTCATAATCGTACCAGTCCTTTCTTCTCACTACTTGCTGGTGTAGTACACAGTGTTCCAACCTTAAGCACTGGCCAAGCTATTATCTCATTCACTGTATCACCTATCAGAGACTTTTCTTATGTTGGTCTCCACAAAGGGGAAAACTCATTGATAGCCTTAACAAGTTTAAGAAAAACAACATTCCGTCCCAATGGAATATTATTGACCAGCTCTTTAGGATCATTTGAGCACATAATACATTCACCAACAAACACATCTTCCGACTTATTAGTCCAATCATATATATTACATCTCTCGGGTTCATCGACAGTGGTATTCTACATTGAAAGGTTTACGTTTAGAGAACAGAGCATCATAAGATATAAAATAAGAGTTAGAAAGCTTTACCTTTTTCCCAATTGGAGTGCCTTGATTGTTGACTGCTTTGCTGTCTACTATGACTTTATCCATTGGCCATGCTAATTTTCATCCAATAGCATCCTCAAGAGACGACACTTCTCTTGTAGGCCTCCTCCAAAGAGCCGATGCTGGGTCTAAAACTGACTTGAAAAGAACAGCAACTGCGTTAACACCGATTGGTATACCATCTATCTTAAACGTTGGGTCATCGGTGCACAGTTCTCCTTCAGCAATGAGAATATCTTCTTCCTCATACCAGTCAAGTATCTGAACTCCTACCCCTCCTTTGCTACCCCCACTAACCTCAGAAGTCAAATCATTATCATGTTTCTGTCACGGTTAAAAAAATGGTTAATATTAGAAGCACTTGTACTATATGAACAACATTTGAGACTCACAATTACCTTGTTTGAAGCTATGTCACGGCCTATAGTCTTCAATTTATCGATCTCAGATTGCAGATCAGCAATCTTTGAGTCTCTTGACTGAAGGAATGCAAGCTTGGTAGCAGTGATACCTCTTCCAAATCCTCTAACTCTTCCAGACTTGTCTTTACCCAACACCTTACATACAGCATCTTTTAGGGCTGGGCGTTCGGATATCCGAACCCGATCGGGT
>OVAV01002789.1:0-10719 GCA_900406375.1 Iberis amara
TCTAAAAACCGTCATTGAAATGTTAATCACACGATTCAAACTTCAAACCGAACTAGTCATATAATCCCGTTCAATGGAACAAGCCACGAAATTTTCAAAAAGATCTCGTACATTCAGCTCGCCACTTGGCAAGCTGAATCTCGTACACTCAACGGAATAAACTAATCAAGTCGTAATACTTTCGAAAGACCATAAGAACATATGTTTTGGAAGCGATCATCTCTGTATTCTTTTGTCCTTAGTCGAGAAGGGTATTTCCCACTGGGTTTTCCTATCACTAAGGTTTTAACAAGGCAAGATGGTCCGCTCACGTCCAATGCTCAATCCAAACTAGCGTACTTGAAATGAATGTCCGAAGAATACGAGACCCTCGACAGATACGTATCAGAATGACAACAAGTAAATCACAATCTTCGGACATACGCTTTAATCCCAAATATCTTTTACGGATAGCACGATTCATGTTTGCGTACGAATAATCGAGACGTTTTCAAACACACACTCATCTCGCCGGTTGGCGAGATATATCAGAGAAAATTCATCTCGCCAGTTGGCGAGATGAATTGGACAAATTCATCTCGCTAACTAGCGAGATGAATCAGAGAACATTCATCTCGCTAGTTGGCGAGATGAATCGGACAAATTCATCTCGCCAACTCGCGAGACGAATCGGAAAAATTCATCTCGCCAACTCGCAAGATGAATCAGAGATATTCATCTCGCTAGTTGGCGAGATGAATCATATAAAATTAATCTCGCCAACTGGCGGATGAATCAGAGAAAAATTCATCTCACCAGTTGGCGAGATGAATCATATAAAATTCATCAATCACACACATGTTTTGTATCGCTTCGAACGAATCATCTCTCGTTTTGTATAATTCCAAGTTTCCGTTGGAGTTTTACGATAAAACTCGTAAAACTCATTCCTTTCGTACGATGACTTCCTGCGATTTGCGAAAAAATCATGAAATTGTTCTGTATTGATCAATCGTATAAAACAATGACGGTTAACTTAAACATCGATGTTATATCACTTACACGATCGATATAATCTTCCCGCAGAGGTTCTGATCGTAAAACGGCCCAACAAGGTCTAAAACACGATAACGGCCCACTTACGATTCCAGACGAGAATTGAGTTTAAGCGCAATGACGGTCAAAGCTTGTTCTGCAAGCCGAGAAGAAATGGAAGAAATCCAGAAAAGGAATATTTCTGCAAAATAATCGATTAAGAAAGGAAGATTTCCGTGGAAGAACAGAAGACGGAAAAGGAAGACAGACCGACCCTGGAGCCTATATAAAAGAGATGAAGAGAATAGGCACATACACCTTCAATTCTCCACATTGAAAAACTTAGGGTTTAGATTGTTTTTTCGTTATTGTTAGTGAGATGCGACTCAATTAGGTTTTTCAGTCTCCGTTGCTAGATCTAGGATAACTCGCTAACAGTTCTTGGGAGCGAGAGGCTCAGATCACCTTTTCCTCTATTTCGGAAGAAGTCAGGACCGCTAATTGCGGTGATAAAGACGCGGCGGTTGTGTTCTGGCTTATAGTGTGTCTCATGAGGAGCGCAAGTTTATGTATAAAGGGAGTATGTTCCCTGTTTAGGTTATGATTTTGGCCGAGTGTGACCGTTTTTAGTTTGTCGGGATTGGTCATAGGTGGCTTTGAATCCTTGTCGCTCTGCGGCTTTATGTAAGTTGTGTTTATATTAATATATCATTTAGCTATCGAGATAAAATTACGAGTAGTCAATTCGTATTCCATTCTCTGATTAATTGCAACGTTTAGCTTGTCCGTTTTGGATGCAATTTTTTCAGAAAATCTAATTTCTGAGTTATGTGGATTTGCGTGTGTGAGCGACGAGACAAGTTTTGGGATCTTGTATCTGTTTTTGATACTATGTCTAGAGATGTTAGAGACCAATGTACTGGGTTTAGGGCAAGACCTATGTTTACTCTCGGTTTTAGGGGGTGCGGTGACTATTCCGGCTTACGTATCCCGTTTACGATTTTAACCTAATTCCTGTTTCGATATTGGAATTTGCGATAGATTCGCATCCATCAGGAACAAGCATCTCTCCAAAGACAATTTCTAAGTCATTCGGAAGTGCTGATAAAAATTTTGGTTTTTATAGCGTTGTTATCCTTGTGTCGGATGTGTGAGAGCATATCTTACGAAAGGTTAGGTGACTAGTTCGTCCGTCGGGGCCNTCGATATTGGAATTTGCGATAGATTCGCATCCATCAGGAACAAGCATCTCTCCAAAGACAATTTCTAAGTCATTCGGAAGTGCTGATAAAAATTTTGGTTTTTATAGCGTTGTTATCCTTGTGTCGGATGTGTGAGAGCATATCTTACGAAAGGTTAGGTGACTAGTTCGTCCGTCGGGGCCAATCGACGGGTTCGATAGAGGAGCAAGTGTTTGCTCGTTTTGATTTTGATGTCTGTGGTGAAAGTGTTCATGTGAGTTTGGAAGTTTGTTGTGATTAGCAACAAACATGACGATAGATGCTACCGTTTTGAGTTTTCGTGAAGGATGTATGTTTGAAAAGATGTTAGTGTGTATGACTTTTTGGTCTTCCAAGATGGCGTTTTCATCGAGGAAGGTATTTTTGTCGAAAAATGGTTATTCAGGCGTTTGCGACGTCTCGCGATGCTGAAGATTGATTTTTCTTTGATATGCCGCATTTCGTGCTTGAAATGTTCGCGGGCTTGAAGATGTTTTAGCGGTGCTGTAAGGGTTTCGTTTTAACCTTTTGGTAGAAAAAAGTTTTAGTTTGTCCGCGGATGGTCGCAGCAAAAACTGTTGTTTCCGTTTGGATGTTTATTTGATTCGTCTTTTATTTACGAGAGTCGTTTCGTAAGCGTTGTCGATTTTAAGAAAGTTGTATCATAAAATATTGTCGACCTTAATTTTACGAAAGTTTTTTCGCAAAATGTTATCGAGTTTATTTTTACGAAAGTTGTTATGTAAAATGTTTCCGAGTTTAATTTTATGAATGTTGTTTCATAAAAAGTTGTGGAGTTTACTTTTGCAAAAGCTGTTTCGTAAAATGTTGTCGCGTTTAATTTTGCGAAAGTTGTTTCGTAAAATGTTGTCGCGTTCAATTTTGCGAAAGCTATTTCGTAAAATGTCGCACGGGAGCGGTTCGAGTCATTTTTTACTTAGGCGTTTTTAAGTGAATCATGGATTGCTGTGCTTAGCCGTAAAGTGTCGAATGTGCTTGTGACAAAAGAGAGTGGCAAAAGTTTCTAAGTAGAAATGCATTTTTTCTTATTGCCGAAAAGTTTCGAAATATCGAGTTCAGGATTGTAGATATTTTGAAATATGGGAGTATACGAGTATACGTATACGTACCCACTCCCCTTTTTTAGAGAGGGGGACAGCTGCACTTTTCTTGTGAAAAGTTGCCTACGTACCCTTTTCGGGGATCAAGCCGTCTCGTAGTTCATTTTGTTCCCGTGAGTCTGACTACTCGCTTGGAGATGTTGCGTCGTTCGTTTTGGCCGTGGTAGCTACAGTTGGGTCGAAGAACTTTTGAGGCAATGGTTGGCGCCATTTTTTCTGGGATGTTGGGCTCGGAGGCGTGGTGGCCTTCTTCAGGTTGAGCCGTTTCTCGAATTGACAAATCTGGTTCGTCTTTTCCGAAGCATTCTCAGGTTTTTCCGAAAGGTTTTCAGTTAGCAGCTAAGTTGTTTTCGATCGATTGGATCCGACCGCTGGTGTCGTTGCGACCGATCTTAGCTTATGCTCGGCTAGGAATCAGAATCTTGCTTGTTTTTAGCATCCCCAAATTGTGGATATTCCATGGGGCGTCGGGAACTTGATGCCTAAGTGGTAAGTCGATAGGATCGCTTTCATGGAGTTTATCCAAGGCGTTCCGACGCTTACATTGTAAATGGCGGGATGATCGACTACTGTAAAATCAAAGATTTTGGTGATTTCTATTGCCACTACCGAAAGCTAAATTGATCCAAGAGTCCTGGTCGTTGTGCCGGAGAAACCAGTGAGTGGTTTTGGCGTGGGCGTGACTTCAGACAGTTTAATTCCCATCATGTTTACCATATCGCGAAAGATCACATTTACGGTGCTTCTGGTATCGACGAGGACTCTTGCGACCTCGAGGTCTCTTATGACGAGATCAATTACAAGGGGATCACTATGAGGGGTGTCGATTCCTGCAGATTCACTTTCCTCGAAAGTTATCGCGTTATTTGGCGAATAAGAAGAGGTGAAGAAAAGGTGATCGGGTCCGTTGGCGCTCGATTGAGCTTTGCGATGATAAGCCTTTAATGCGGAGACACTGTCTTGGCAGTATTGTGACCCTCCGATTATCATGTTTACTCGGCGATGATTGACATCGCTGATTTTGTCCTCAGGCTCTCTTCCACGTTTCCCTTCTATTCGAGGACCTTGGGGTGCGTTGTTTCCTGGCGGCGCCTGGTTAGTTCTAGGTGGTCAGTTAGTGTATCTAATGAGGTTGTTTACGCTAGATATTTCTGACATTTCTCCTGCGAGTAGTTTGCTCGTTAGTCTTGCTCCGAGAACTTTGCAGTTCACCATGGAGTGACCCTTTGTTTGGTGGAACTCGCATAAGGTGTTTTCGTCGTAAGAGGTGTTTCGAGTCCACGTATTACTCACTGATTTTCCTCGTTAGGGCGATGGGTTGATAGCGTAGTTATGCGGTCCCTTAAGATCTTTTCCCTCGTGATGGACGTACTTGTTGTTACGAGGGTTTTTTTTTTCGATTTTTGTTCTGCCGACGCGTCTTTTGCGGATGCCTTCGCCGACTTATGCTTTTGCGAAAGAACTTTCATTTCCTCTTCGATGGTGATTAAGTATGTGGTCTTATGAATAGCGTCCACTTTCTGAATTTTGACTTGTACTAGAGGGTTTTTCGAACTAATGATCTTTCTGAGCCGAGCGTTTGCTTCTTCTTCTTGGGTGCACGTCCGCGTCTTCGTCCGAAGAGTCGGACTGTTCGCTAGATTCTAAGTTAAATCGCTCAGCGTCGTTCTCTTCCGTTTCCTCGTTTAAAGTCGGAAGGCTGCTTTTCAATGTCGCATCAGGAGTTGTTTCATTTGGATTTTGTTCCGGCGGTTCATTTTGCGCTTTGGGCGTCCTGTTGAGCGGAGTCGCAAAATCGAGTCTTCTCCCGCGGAGCTTGGTTGTTCCGCGTGGAAACATGGCAGTGGTCCTCGTAGTTAGGGTTTCAACCTGTTTTTCAAGAGAGCTCGTCAGCTTATCTTGTTCTTCCTACTTCTTTTCGAGAGTCGAGAACATCTTCTTAATCGCCTCGAACGCTGCAGTGTTTGCGTCAGCATTGACTGTAGTGACGCTCATTGGCGGAGTCTTCTCAACGTTGTCGTTCGGTGGAGCACCGCCGTGAGCTGGTTGGTTGTTTTGATTTTCAGGAGACATGTTCGAACTTGTTGTTTGACGTGAAAGAAATCGTTTGTCCCCTCCTTCTAGTGCCAAACTGTGGGAACCGAAATTCGCACTGTCGATTTCTGTTAGTTATGGAAAATCAGAGAGAACTCTAACTTTCCGGAGATCCCGGATTTCTGTGAGTCAAACGTTAAAAAGATCAGAGTACAAAAATAATTAACACGAAAAAGAATTTAAGAGTACAAAAGAGGGTAAAAGAAGTTTTATTACGAATTTCGTGAGCATGTTACAATTAAGTGATAACCTTGGCCGTAAGAACAGTCGGCGAGTATCCTAGAACTAACGACAGAGACTGTGAATAACCTAATTGAGTCGCACCTCACTAACAAGAACAGAAAAATAATCTAAAAACCCTAAGTCTTTTCGTGCGGAGAATTTAAAGTGTCTGTGCCCCTTCTTTTCATCTCTCTTGCATAGGCTTCAGGATTGATCCATCTTCCTTTTCCGTCTTCCGTTCTTTTACGGAAATATTCCTTTCTTGATTGATCATGCGGAAATCTTCCGTTTATGGATTTCTTCCATTTCTTCTTGGCTTGCAGCACAAGCTTCGAGATGAATGCTCTCCGATTCATCTCGCCAACTAGCGAGACAAATGATGTCCGATTCATCTCGCCAACTTGCGAGACGAATGTTGTCCGATTCATCTCGCCAACTGGCGAGACGAATGTTGTCCGATTCATCTCGCCAATTGGCGAGACAAATGCTGTCCGATTCAACTCGCCAACTGGCGAGACAAATATTGTCCGATTCATCTTGCCAATTGGCGAGACGAATGTTGTCCGAAGATTGCGTATCTTTCGAGGTTTTCTCGTATTCCTCGGACATTCATTCGAGTACGCTAGTCCAACATTTGATGTAAGCGGACCATCTTGCCTCGTTAAAACCTTAGTGATAGGAAAACCCAGTGGGAAAAAACCTTCTCGACTAAGGACAAAAGAGTACATAGACGATCGCTTAGCGATTCTACGATTGTTATCCGATTCTTCCGAAGCACATTCTTTATGATCTTTCGGAAGTATCGCGGCTTAGTTAATTTGTTCCATTAATTGGGATTGTACGACTAGTGCGGTTTGATGTTTGAATCGAGCGATTAATATTTCCGTGAAAGCTTTTATGCATTGATTTCTTCGTGACCGTTTTTGACCCCAACATTTTTTGTTGATCACAACAAACTTCGAAACTCGCACGAACGCAGTCACCACAGACTTCAAAACCAAAACGAGGAAACACTCGCTCCTCTATCGAACCCGTCGATTGGCCCCGACGGACGAATCGATGTGAATTTATCGCAGATTGCAATATCGAACCAGGAATTAGGTTAAAATTGTAAACGGGATACAAAAGTTGGAATAGTCACCGCACCCCCTAAAATCGAGAGTACACCTAGTTCTTGGCCTAAACCCATCACACTGGTCTCTAACATCTCTAGACATAGTTTCAAAAACTGATACGAGATCCCTAAACGTAGCGACAAATCAGAGAACGAAATACGAATTGACTACTCGTAATTTTGTCTCGATAGCTAAACCATATATTCATATAAACACAACTTACAAAAATCCGCAGAACGACATGGATTCAAAGCCATCAAACCGTGTTGTTGTTGGGGTCAAAACCGGCACGACGAAATCGATGTCTAAAAATCTTCAATGATATGTTAAATCACACGATCTAAACATCAAACCGCACTAGTCGTATCATCCGGAAAAAACTAACCAAGCACGATACTTGCGAAAGATCTCAAAGGATATCTTTTGGAAGAATCGTACAACGATCGTAGAATCACTAAACGATTGTCTCTGCACTCTTTTGTCCTTAGTCAAGAAAGTTTTTTCCCACCGGGTTTTTCCTATCACTAAGGTTTTAACGGGGCAAGATAATCCGCTTACGTCCAGTGTTGGGGTCAAAACTAGCATACTCGACATCAATGTCCTAGAAATACGAAATATCTCGACATATACGTTTCGGAACAACCAGGAGCAATCATAATCCCCAAGCAAACACTTTGGTCCCGAATCTTGCCATTTATGGACAACATGTTTACGTATGCATGGTACACGTTTACGAACGTATGTTCAACACATTTATGATACGCGTTTACGAATGCACGTTCAACACGTTTTATGACACGTGTTTACGTATGCACGGTACACGTTTACGAAAGTATGTTCAACGCGTTTACAGCACACGTACATGCTTAACTAGATAAGTTCGACGCATACGTTCAGCTCAAGGACTGTTCAATGGCAAAAAGGAGTTGGTTATGGCCAACCAAAGTGTGACAGCCGCGGCTAATCAAGGGGTCTACAAGGCAGAAAAGAAGAAATCCAACTTGGTGTGTGAGCATTGCAAAAAGACTGATCATTCCAAGGACAAATGCTGGTTCCTTCATCCGGAGTTCAATGGACCGAGGTCCAACATTGCTCAAGACAAATCCGGGGGAGATGGTGGAAGCACTAGCAAACCAAGTGAAGATGGGAACAACTCTAAAGCTCTAGGATCCTATCAAGCTCCATCCGCAACAACCACTACCGAGGAATATGTGAGCAAAAGTGACTTTGAGGCTCTTATTCGCTCCTTGAAGGATGCTACTAAATCCGGTAACAAGATTGGTAATGTTGTGGTTAGCTCTCTTAATGCTAAATACAATGATGGTTGTTTGGTATTAGACTCGGGTGCCTCTCACCATATGATAGCCAATGTTAATCTTATTGAGAACATAGAACCGACCTTAGGAAATGTGGTAATTGCAAATGGTGATAAGATTCCCATTAGGGGTATAGGTAACTTGAACTTGTTTAACAAGAAATCTAGAGCTTTCTATATGCCATCTTTCACTTCAAACTTGTTATCTATTAAGCGTTGACAAATGATTTGCAATGTAATGTTACCTTTGGGCCTAATGAAGTTTGGTTTCAGGATATTAAGACTCAAAAGGTTCTTGGTAGAGGAGGAACCAAAGAAGACCTTTATGTGCTAGAAGACCTCAAGAATCCTCCATCTCTATCCCTTTTATCTTCTGTTTTTAGTACTTATGTTGAACCTTCTAGTGATGCTTTATGGCATGCTAGGTTAGGTCACCCTCATGAGAGGGCTCTTAAGCTTATGTTACCAAACAATTCTTTTGCAAACAATAATTGTGAGGCATGTATTTTGGGTAAACATTGCAAATCGGTTTTTCCTAAATCAAATTCTATATATGAAAAGTGTTTTCATCTCATTCACTCGGATGTTTGGACTTCACCTTGTGTGTCTAGGGAAAATCATAAATACTTTGTTACATTTATATATGAGAAGTCTAAATACACTTGGATCACATTACTTCCATCAAAAGATAGAGTATTTGAGGCCTTTGTCAATTTTCAGTTATATGTGGCTAATCATTTTAACTCTAAAATCAAAACTTTTAGATCCGACAATGGAGGGGAATACACAAGCAATACCTTCAAGGAACATCTTGCAAAACATGGCATAGTGCACCAAACAAGCTGTCCTTATACTCCACAACAAAATGGAGTGGCCGAGAGGAAAAATAGGCATCTTATGGAGATATCTAGATCAATGATGTTTCATTCAAATGTTCCCAAGAGGTTTTGGGGAGATGCGGTTATGTTGGCGTGCTACTTGATCAATAGGACTCCAACACAAATTTTAAACGACATCTCTCCCTTTGATGTACCTAATAAAGTTAAACCTTCATTAAGTCATCTAAAAGTATTTGGATGTGTTTGTTTCGTGTTGATTCCATGAGATCAAAGGAGTAAGCTAGATGCAAAGAGCATAAAATGATTGTTTATTGGCTACTCCTCAAATCAAAAGGTCTATAAATGTTACATTCCCAAAACAAGGAAGGTGATAGTTTCACGAGAAGGCAAGTTCATTGAGACAAAAGGCTTGTTTGATGAGAAGAATTGGGAGAGTTTAAAGGACTTATCTACCTCTACATCGGATAGAGCCGAAAACTTAAGAAGAGTGTTAGATACTCTAGGAGTTCTCAACCAAGGAACAACTCATCAAGATTTCACTCAAGAGACAAGTGCTCAACCTTCTACAAATGAAGGGGGGGGGATCAAGAAGTAGACAACACCCACCTTGATCATGAAGGGGGGAGCCAAAGTGACTCAAATGAATCATCGAGTCATTTGGATTCACTCGTACATGATCAAAGGTGAGTCTCACCAAACCAAGAACAAGATCAACAAGATCATGTTCAACAAGTTGATCCACCTCAGCCAGCTTTGAGGAGGAGTACAAGAATCAAGTACCCACCTTCTTATTGGAGGAACACTCGGGTCTATTACAATAGTAAAGCCGTATCACATCCAATTCAAAACGTGTGCTCATTGGCCGAGTTCCCAAAGGCTCATCAAGCCTTTGTGACTTAAATTGATCAAAACTTGATCCCAAGATCATATGATGAAGCGGTCAAGATCAAAGATTGGAGAATGGCTATTGAGAACGAACTCAAAGCAATGGAAAATAACAAGACTTGGAGAGAAGAAGACCTTCCAAAAGGAAAGAAGGCACTGACATCAAAATGGGTCTTCACTATAAAATACAAGGCCAATACATAAAGCTAGACTAGTGGCTCGAGGATTTACTCAAACCTATGGAGAAGACTATCTTGACACCTTTACTCCCGTAGCCAAACATCATACGGTAAGAGTTATTATGGCGTTGGCAACTAACTTGTCTTGGGATTTGTGGTAGATGGACGTGAAGAACACATTCTTACAAGGAGACTTGGAAAAAGAAGTTTATATGCGTCCTCCCCCAGGCCTAGAAAGATCGGTTGGCCAAGGAAAAGTACTTCGGCTCAACAAAGCCATCTATGGTCTCAAACAATCTCCTAGAGCTTGATATCATAAACTAAGCTCTACGCTCCTCACACAAGGATTCACCAAATCAGAAGGGGATTACTGATGCAGGGTCCATCTCACGTGCATGTGACTCACGTTTGCATGTTACGTGCATGTTTTGGTTGTTATTATTGTCTTTAGATTTCATCTTATCTTATTGTTTTGGTTTTATCCTTTTATTTCTTTATTTGCATTATTTATTCGTTGGTTTTATAGTTAAGTCAGGATTAGGTTTTGGCTTTTCTTTGACACTATAAATATGGGTCGATACTCTTTTGTTCTTTACGTTGGATTTTATTAATAAAGTAGGGTTTTTGAAACTCTCTTTCTTTCTCACGGATAGAACCTCAACGCGTTAAAGATAGCTTAGTTTCTTGGGAATTCTCAGACTAAACAAGAACTTTG
>OVAV01002790.1:0-10718 GCA_900406375.1 Iberis amara
TAATAAATTTACATATAAGTTGGTGAAATAAATATTTAATTTTTTAAAGTTAAAAATAATTTAAGCTTACCAAAAGCTAGCCATTGATGACTTTTAAAAAGTAAAAAGAAAAAAGAAAAGTTGGCTTCTATGACTTTTACTACAAAAAAAGTTGAAAAAGCTTGATTGGTAAAANTCCAAGCCAAAAAAGCCACTACCAATCACCTCTTTAGGTTTTTGAAATGATCACACACAGTACAGAACATCACGACAATTGTTTTGATGACTTTTTGGCCAAAAGACTAATATTACTACATAAATTGGTATACTATGCGGTGAAAACAGTAAACAATAATACAGAAAAATAACATTCATCAAGTGGTTAAAATTTCGTCTCTATAACATTTTTACCGCTATTTGACTCCAAGTAGTTATGAATCTCTATATTATAAGAATTGGTTATAGATTGAATTTTATTGACCAAGATATTTGAGGCTAAAAGAGAATAGAGCCATTAAAAACTGTAAAAGTAGAATGACTAGAATCCATTACATTACTGAGGTGTATGCATATATACACAATTAGTAGTCAGTAATTTTCGAAAATCATCATATAAAAATACAATTTGTCGATTAAACATAATGGAAAGATGATACATCTGACCTTTAGTGTTTCACTAGAAAAAATAGTAGTACCAATAAAACTTTCGTTCGTTGTTAAATGTCTGGAATTCATTGGAGTCCGCATAGCGTGTAACATTCAAGTTAGTCTCTATAAAACCAAAACTATTCACACACAAACACATTGCTTCTTCAAAAACTTCTTAACAACATACAAATTACCAATTTAATTNAAAAAAAAAAAACTTACATGTTTGTGATCGTTGTAACAAAAGGAACCAATCTTCTGTAATCTCTTCTTCCTAGAGCACAGTTATCAAGAACTCTGCCCAATATTAGCCTTGTGTTCTGCAAAGCTACATCTCTTGGTGGTATCCCTGATTCTACTGCTGCAGCTGCACCCATAGGGAAAGCTTGCGACATTGTTGCAGCCATCATTGTGTACTGGAGAGGTCCGCTTCTGGCTTTGAATGAAGTCTGAGGTACAAGAGTTTTCTCATCAGTCCCGTTCTCGGAAAAACCGGAATCCTGAGGGTAAGACCCACCGCCTTGTACCGGGCTGCAGCTCTGAAGAAGAGCTTCGAGAACACTCAATGCTTCCCAACACAGAGTGCTTTCGACTAGCTGCGAAACGATAGTATACATGTGGGGACTCTGTGAAGCATCCATGGGAGTGTGTTGAAGCAATGCCTTGAGCATAAGTAGTATGACTCGTTGGTAATCCACTGGTCCTTTCTTTAGCAGTCTTAACAAGTGACCGAAAGCTAAAGCTGAGTGTTTTGGGAACCATTTGTTGCAGAGCAGCGGAGAAACGCAGGCAAGGAGATTATCAACTCTTTTAATCTCTCCTCGAGCATAAGCTACAAAAACTGTAGCCAACTCATCAAGTGATTTCGCCCGACACCAGATAGCAACGTTAGATGCTACAGAACATGCCTTTTGATATTGTTGCTGGAGTGGTAATGCAGAAACCATGACTTGGTCTTGGCTCAACTGCAAGCAAAGCCACGGAAGTAGACCAGTGATATGCATAAGGAGTCTTGTCTCAGAGTCGCCAAATATCGAGTCACATGAAGGCACTGTAACCCTTGATAAGACCTCAATGGAGAACTCGTGGCTAACAGTAGACATCAGTCCTTTAAGGACAAGAGGTTGTACACCTTCGAACTTTGGCAGAGTACCACTTGACGGTGGCATCTCGTACCCTCTAGATTCTGTCCTATGGAACTCCC
This sequence comes from Iberis amara, assembly GCA_900406375.1. Taxonomy (NCBI): domain Eukaryota; kingdom Viridiplantae; phylum Streptophyta; class Magnoliopsida; order Brassicales; family Brassicaceae; genus Iberis; species Iberis amara. Next base: position 1,832 of record OVAV01002790.1, read on the forward strand.
CCAAATCATTAGAGTTGAGTTCATCCCGAGGCATACTCGACAACAGGACGTTTTCAGTTGTTTTGTCACGGAACGACAGACGGTCTATAATCCGGGAGAAGAGCTCGAGAACTTGGCAATAGATATGGACAAAGTCTGTGTGCATCATGGCGACACAGCCCCAGAAAAGTTGTGGGTAAAGTATGACTTTCTCTGGCTCCATGTTTTCTACCATGACCTGTAGTGTCAGAAGGATTTCCATAATGAAACCCAAAACTGGAGGAATGGGATTGCTAAGACATCGATGAAGACAGCGTAGAAGAGAAACACATGCATCACTTGTCACACTTGGCCGTAGCGCACGGTATATCTGGTGTGACCGACAGGCTAGATGTCTTGAAGTGCATTCCATAGCCCATTTGAGAGCTTCAGTTCCCCAAGTTTCTCGAAGATCCCCTTGGAAGAATATAGCATCGACCATACTCTGCACAAGTGCAGACAAAAGAGCGGCACTAGGAAGATCTGTTCTCACAACCGTTGGATCTTCATTCTCCCACATCATGCTCCCTCGTTTTGATTGCACATACTTGATTAAACTCACAACCTGTTGTTTGTTCTCTCCATCGCTGTTCTCCACCTCATATAGCTCCAAATGCCGACCCGCAAGTGAGTACAACAAATTGACAAGTAAATGTTGACAATGCTCTAGCACAATGTCTTCAGAGCTATCCATCGAAACAAAAGTGACATGGAAAAGCAAAGGCAAATGTTCTCTAAAATCTTCATCATTCTCATATGCGATTTCCGCAAGTAGAATCAGAGCTATATCGGCATGAGTGAGTGAATGCTGTTGATGTCCCTGCAAGGCTGATTGAAGTTCCTTTGCATTGACACCATGCATTGCGATCCCAGAATGCAACACATCTTCCCCAGAATTTGGCGTATCAATCAGGTAGTCTCCACTATCACGTGAGACATGACGACTCCTCAAACTTCCTGTAGAGCTCCTAACTCCCATTAAAGGCCCTGATGCATTTACCAATGATGGCAGGAGCTGACCAGAACGACCAGTAGCTACAGGAACAATGTTTAACTCTGGAGGCATTGGGCTTAAAGGCCCAGAGGCACTTCGCCCAGTCACGCCTGCTGTTCTCCAGCTTAGGCTCCCACTAGTGTTCCTAAGTGGACCATCAAGGGAGCCTCTGACAAGAAGTGGTGACATGTGTGGCTGATTGTCTGCAACTGAAGCAACTTGAGGTGCTGTGGCAGGTCCCTGAGAGAACTCCAGCACAAAATTTCCAGTGAAATCACTACGGTTTGCACTATAAACAATGGGTTCAATACTGTCTTCCAACATCCGCTGTGACAGTTGGTAAACCAGGTGATCAATGGTACGCTGAGGACATATCCTTGCCAGGTATAAACTTACACGTTTAGCAACTGAAAAATATGTAGCAAATGCACCAGTTATTTCGGCCGATGCATTGGAGTCACAGTCCTCAATGCCCTTTGTGATTAAGAAATCTAATACAGGGCTAATGTTTCTGGGCTTACTAGCAATAGTACTCCAAAGTTTTTCAATTTCATCAGGGAATTGATCCCCATGTCGCCAAGTGACATAGTAAAGACTTTTCAGTAATCTTTCACTCCATCCCGAATCCTTGAGTTTCCAGAAATTAAGGTTCTCAATCCATGGGGCCATGCAGGTCAAGACCTGATGCTGAGCAATTATATCAACAGCATCAAGCTGACGCTGCATTATTTCTTCACAAAGGAGCTGGCTTAATTCAGGATGATCCTTGGCGAGTTTGCAGGACAGCTTGTACTGAAACTGTTGATAGGAATCCGGAAGATTACCTACAACCGCTGCTCTATAGCCTCCTGAACCTTCTATACCATCCTCGGCCCACTCGCGCATAGATAGTGTCTCAAGCATTTGAAGAGCATCATCACGGATTTGTCTAGATGGATCGACTACCTTGTAGAGAATTAGACTTAAGAGCCTCTGGATTTCACATTTTGGTATTTCTTGTCTCATGTAGACCTCAGCCAACACACTGAAGTATCCATCAGCTATAGCCGCATCAGAGTAGTAGCACTGGAAAAGCACAGATATATCAGGTTATGCAGTTTAAAAGAGTCTAATTGATGATGAAGTAACACTAATGAGCAAGGCATAGAAGTGGAAAAAAGCTTCTCTACAGAACTCAGGTGCTGAAATTGAAGCTAATGAAACAAAATCTATTTGATATGCAAAACCATTACTGTATGGACTTGAGTATATGCAGTTATTAATGGTGAAGATAATTCAGACATTTGGCTAAGTAATGTTTTAACTACAACAAAGTCAGTATATTAAATCACAACGACCATGCATTCAGAGAGAACTTTACCTGATCAATGCAGGCAGGGAAGAGATCCAAGTTTGTAAGCAGAAGATTCTTCAAAGCCAATTTTGCCAATGCAACACGTTGATGACCACCTCTATGTCTGTCACGGCTTGTTGCCCCTCGTCCACCTTCTCCTGTGTATTTGGAGTAAGATGGAGTTCTCGGATCAGCAGGCGAGTAACCAAAAGGGACCCTGGGAGCAGGCTCGATGAACAAACTATTTATCCAAGATATCACACGGCCACTCATTTTTCTTGCATTGTCATCAAAACACGGTCCATATAGAAGGGAAGCAATTGCATTCAACGATGCCCACTGGATGGCTTCAATTTGCTCATTCAGTTCCTTGTCAAAAGAAATCTTATCTACCGAATCTTTCGAGCGGTTATGCTGTGAGGTCTTGTAGCGCTCAACTTCACGGCGATAATCACTAACACTATCTTGTCCCCATGTACTTCCTGTATCGTCAGACCAGGAAAGAAGCAGATCGAACAGACGTTTCCTACTTCTAACATCAAATTTCTCTGATTTTGATTCAACAAATTCAGGGGCAAGGAATCTTAAAACAGAGGCAAGTGCATAGCGCAGAGGCTGCATCTCCTGAAAACTTTCAGAAAGTGCCGATGATATCTGTCTTGTTGAATCTTCAATGAACCTCAGATAATGGAGGCGGAAAACTGGTTTGCGAGCAAGCATTCCAGGCCAAACATTCTCAGACACTGTTCGATATATGTTTGCAACATGAACACGGAGGTCCTCTCTTCGACCGCCTTTTTGAATCTGCATTCATATCACACGCATGCATCGTTTAATGTCAATCGAAAAATTTTCATGCAGCTTAAGCAGAAACAGACAGTTATTCATATTCAGGGGAAAACTCTGCAAGATCTGATTAGTACTTCAACATCTATAGCTGCCCTAGCATGTGACAATATTGAATACTTTCGTTCTCTGAACTCTAATGATTCAAGGTGAAGGGATTACTATCAGTAACTAAAGTCAGGGGAAAATCTGACATAATATACACACTGAAGTTCAAAAGGAATCTCAATAGAGCCACGTAGAGGGTACAAATAATGACAGTGACTTCTAGTACTTTTCATCCATGAGATTTCCCTTATTCTCACATTTTTGTCGATCCTTTTGCTTAGTAGCTGTTTCTTGCGAATTATAAAGGAACTTTTTCAATCCATTAAAATTGATGAGGAACCGTCCTAATTCTGTGCAACCAGGCAGTTGCATAGTAAATTACCTATATCTTGGATAGAGGAATTCCAGGTATAACACTGAAAGCAATAAACTACATGGTCTTTTACAATTTAAAGTATATACCTTCCACTTTGGCTTCGTCTCAGTTTCTAATGAAATATCTTCCATAAAAGATGCAAGCTCGCTAAACATAATTTCACATGCTTCCAGATGGGAACGCCCCAGAGCCATAGTTGCAGCATGCTGCATGTGACGATATATATAGTAAATTATATAAATTATCTAGGAGAAAAGAAACAACTAAAACAGCAAGTTTAAAATATTGATAAAACTACCAACTTACTAAAAACGCAGGGACACAAAAACACTTACATTGTGGGTCTCCGACCCAAATCTAAGATAGGGGAAAATAAGGTGGTACATGTCTCTGGTTGATGCAATGCTACCCGCATCTTTTCCATCAGGTGGACACGAACACACAAACATAGCATACAGAAGCCACTGATCAAGTTTGTTATCTGTATCTTGTGACTGGTTAGCCTTTCCACCTAACTCAACAGGTGTTATATAGGCAAGGCGGTGCATAATTTCAGACCTGCGATTGAAAAGGGCATCTTCGTTTTCCTTCATGTTCAATAATAAATAGTGATAGTAAAAGAGATTTGGCAATAAAATGAAACAACCAGCTTTCTTGTGTGAAAGCATTACAAGAAAACACACCAAGGATGATCAGTTAGGAAAATATACTTGGAGCAACCAATTGGTAGATAATGCAGCTAAAGATGTGCTTACTTGGCTTCTTGAACAGAGCGTGGGCAGAGCTCAGCAGCATATTTAACAAGCTCGCTGAGACACCGACCCCATCTGTTCTTATCAGGACTCTCAAAGATTATGGACTGAAGAGTCACATCAGAAGGAATAGCATCGGAATCTCGTCTTAAATCAAAAGGACGGGCAGAATCCCAATAGCAACTTTGAACAATATCATCCTATATGAACAAAGAGAAAAAAGGATACAAATATTAAAATTTTCCAAAGAGCCAGACAACTTTTAAACCATAACCAGCCTTAAGGCTAAAACTGTAAAGCCTCAGAAAGGGTGAGATGCATAAAAGATACTTACCCCATGCTCTTCCAAGACATCGATCATGTAAATGGGTTCAGCTTCGAATTGCATAACATGGTCTGGGTGCTCTTGAATCATGAGATCCCGAATATCATTTCTCAATGCACGTACACATCGCAATAATTCTAATGCAGTGTGTCGAATCTGGCTGTCGACTGAACTAAGAAAAATGAGTCCAACAGCATCAATATCAGCCGCGCGAAACTCAATCGCATCTGCTGATTGATGAAAAGATAATTTCTTGAACCTATCATTTCCCTTTACCGCTTGCTTTTCTTCTTCAGCATCAGTATCTTGTCGGTCATCTACTAAACAAGCCCTCCAGAAACGCATAAGATCCAACAGACGTCCTAGTGATGTTTGGATAAGGAGTGGGAACTCATCAGGAAGCTTTAAGATGAAGTTTGCCATCCCTCTCATAACTGCAAAACGGCGGTGAGGAAGGTATCTAACAATCCGATTCAGGACTTGCACTGCTTCTTCTCGAACTCCAGGATCAATACTTATACCATGCTGAGGTATAATTTCCGTGATCTTATCACTCCGGCCAACTTCCTCTATCAGATAAGGTATGCATTTCAGCACAGAACGGAAGAGAGATCCTTGAGACTTTTCTTTATTCACAGCATCTGCATATGTCTTGAAGGTTAGCAAGAAACGTTTTCAGGAGAAAGTATTAGCGAGAGAATCCCAGGTAGAAAACCAGAAAAACAATCACACTAAAATACACCAACGCAATGATTTTTAACCACACTATCTCAATCAGACTATGCTTTTCGCGTAAAAGAAAATCTACCTATTGTAGTTCTCGATGATGTTAGAAGAGCTTGACTATAGGTCCTGTGGCAGGACCTCAAAATTGACTCAATTGCTGCTTTCACCTTTGGTATGTAATGGCTAATTCCATGACCTGTTGAGAGAACAATAAGAAATGTTCAAATGTATGAAAGGACAAGTTTACTGAGATCAACTAATGATCATATTCAGGTTAACATGTTACCCTTAAATATTTCCAAGCCAACATACTGGCTTGAAGGCGACATAACAAGGGCAAGCAAAGCACGAAGGCCAATAATCTTTGCTTCACTTGGACTATCTTGCTTTAACAGTTCTAGTAACATGTGATTCATGGTGAAGTCAAGGTTATGCTCAGCTATGGTAACACAGAACTCAACGAGTTTATCTTGTTGGACATCCTGTGTAAACATTCCTTTTCTCAGATTTGTTAGCAATTGCGATGTCACACTATCCAAGTGATCCCATATACGATTTGGTGGCTGGGTAGCAGCATAGACACTCAAATAAAATCTCAACACCCGATGAAGACAATCGAGTGCCATGTAGCGATGATTCTTATCCTGCATAACGCGCACTTATGCACTATCATAAGTGAAACCAAGATATATATGTATATACTACTAAGAACAGGCTTGAAAGAGAAGCTAATGTTGTCACAGGTTCTCAATATACTTAAAAAAATGCTGTTGTCATTACAACTGCACACAAAAGGGTGTAGGGAGATGACAAATGCCCTTGTGCATTCCTAATTTAAATTCTGAGTACGAGAAAACTTACTCTCAGAAGCTTGTACAATTGCTCCATGTGAGAACTTAAATTGTGATGAAATATAAGCGGGTCACCGAGACAGAGAAGAAGAGTCACAAGTGGATAGCCAACCTATTCGCCCAGTTAAATATGTTAAGGACTGAAATTAAAAGGGAACATGAGTTATACTAATCAAATTGACGTACACCAAGATGTTTGCTCTGTTTCTCCATCCAATGGATTAGCTGCACTCTAATGCGTCCAACAGCTTCATACCATAGTGTCAGTGCAGGTTCAGCAACCGAAGGAGGCCACTGGCTTTTCCCACCATCGGAAAGTGGCGCCAGGATGTTAGAAAGCATATTGCAAAGCGCATGATGAAGCTCACTTTTACGTTTGTGTGGAGCACGATTAAGAGGGTTTGCTTTTGCTACAAAGGAGGCCGAAGCATTCAGCCCACCCTCACTCTTAACCTGGAAACAAACATACTGTCATGCTGCTTCCTGAAGCCTACATTTTCTAAGAGATCTGAGACATACCCCAAGCTTCAAGTATCGCATCCCATTAATGATGCTGAGAGTTTCACTTCTTGCAACACTTGTATCAATTCGGCGAGTATTGAGTTCCATGAAAAACCGTTCAGTGACAGAGCTGAATCTGTTAGTGGAAAATCAAAGTAATAAGTGGAAAAGAGTGGTTGAGATTGCAGCTCAATATTGGATCACTGCTTTCACAAGTTCTTTCCTACCAGCTTAACTTGAGGATGTAACTTCATCAATTTTTCCATTTAATACTTTATCATGCTTGGAGGACCAATACCAACAAAGATTACAAAATGAAATACCTAATACGGGATAATGCACCTAGGAGTTGAGCAACCAAGTCAAGAAGGAGACCCCTCAAATCTACCAGCGATGGGTATTCGACTTGGCTAACAACCCTGTAAAGGAGGAGCACCCAGAACTTATGCAATTTAGCTTTTTACAACTTGGAAAGGCACACCAAATGAAAAAAATACTGTATAGTGAATCATATGAATTTCAATAGCTCTATTCTAAAATCATTACCTGTCAGCATTAATTAGCCAATCAAAAACAAAATTCTCAAGTCCAGACCATAGCTTCTCTGCCATTCATGCAAAATGTACTTCTTTTAGCAAGGCAGTATGCACATTTTCTTAGAATGAAACTGAATAGAGAAACTAACAAACCGGTAAGCCCTTCTTGTGGGCAACACTCCACAAAGCGAATACAAGCTGAGCAGAATATGCACTCAACAGCCAACTGAACCAGTAATGTAAAAACACATTTCAAAAAATTGAATACCAATATTGAAAATTAATTAAATAAGAATATAGACATGAGTATTTTTAGAAATAGGTAAGAGTACAAGAACAGGATAATTAAGAGTATAACTATCTGGTAAGTTGGACATAGTTCACACAGTTACCAAAACCCTAGGGCTAGAGTAAAGAAAATACCTTTCTTTGGAAAGTCGATGCATCATTTGCACCTTTAGGTGATTCACTGCAAGGCAGACAAAAGACACAAAACAAAAATATTAATAACGGTTTAGAAAAGTGGCTTCGTCCGATCATTGATTACATCTAGTCAATAGCTTCACCTATATGTAAAAAAAAGTGACATCCACATCAGAAATTATGATAATGCACCAAAGAGTCCAAAAGCAACACTGGAACAAGCTAAAATAATGGATAGGTCTTTTAAACGTAGAAGATAGATACCATCTGATTGTTAAGAGAGAGGAAAAAAGTGTGCCCACCTTTCCCTCCATCTAAGAAGAGATTCTAAAAGAGGAACAGGCGTGTGACGGGCAATCATAGCCAAGGAATCCAGCACCTGCTCATAAGCAGGATCTGATGGACGAAGGTATTGTCCATCCTGTAAACATCACACCAAGAACCATATCACTACAAAAGACTGGTGTAAAACATCACACCAAGAGTACTAGGCTGTAAGTTGCAGTTGGAACAGATACATTCTTTCACAAGTCCTCATTATAACCAATTCAAACAACACCTTCTATTAAACCCTACTCATGACTAAGTTTCAATTAATGAATAGGAAACTACCTAATAAGCACAAACCAACAAAACAAACCACTAAAAAATTAAACGACCAGACAACAAATGGATTCAAATGCGTGAAGAAAGAAGAAGCTAATTGAGAAGAAGAAGACAAACCTGAGCCTGAGCTGTCTCGATTCGCCGTCTTGCGAGAGGCAGGAACCGTTGAAGCAGCGCCTCAACTATCAATTTCGCCGCACTCCCGGACTTCATCACTTTCAACAAGAATAGATCCCCAAAGGCGAAACAGTCCCCTAAGAAATGGAAAAAAAAAAATTCAACAAAATATAAGTTTTACAGACCCGAATTAAACAGAATACGAGACTGAATCTCGTGAATCAATCGGCAATACCAAAGAATAGCACCAGAAATCACGAAATCATTCTAGGGTTTAGTTCGATCCAGCAAAGAATCGCTCAAAAGTTTATTTGATCGACGAGCTTCCTCGTTCCTTATTTTTTATTTTTGTTTGCTGAAACTGTTAACGTTAAGATTGTCTAGTAGATATCATTGTTTTCTAATAAGGTAAAATTCTGAACTCTGAAGAAGAAA